>JASAMX010010706.1:0-14495 GCA_030248175.1 Microlaimidae sp. YZB2_3 | reverse complement strand
AGACCAAAAACAGTGTATTACACAGCTTTATCTACGTTTATCCCTGTTTTTAACCTTTTCAAAAATTATGGGCGGAGCCCCCCCCAAAATTTTTTTTTGTACTAAAATCCGCCCCCCCCCCAAATGAAACTCTGGCTACGTCCCTGGGTTATACCCCAAATTAGGGGGGTTATACTTTGAGAAACGCAAAAGACTTGGGTTTTTTTTCTGGAGTGCATTTTACTCAAAGTGCTTTCGATTTAAAAAAAATAGGTAAACAATGTTAAATTTAGGTCACAAAGCCTCTTTACATTGCCATTTTTGATCTTTTTATTGTTTAAATCATTCATTTTGACCACAAAACTTAAGTTTGTAGGCAGTTAAAAGCCATTTTAAAGACATTTTTTTCTTCAATTTTCCAAAATTGGGGGAGGGGGGGTGAATGGGGGACAGAGGGGTTCACCCTCCGAGAGCCAACATTTTGGACTCCCCCCAGAAAAAACCAGGGCCCTTCCTCCCAAAGCTTGAGGGCGAGGTCTGGCTGACCCCCTAGCGAGGCTGACCCCCCTTCCAACCAATTTGGAAAGTATATTTTTATTTACTGTCAAAAACACGGTTTTTTAGTTAGCCCTCCCTAAATTTTAAATCTTGCACCCGGGGTCGACCCCCCTAAAAAGCCAGGGGGATCCGGACCCCCCTGGACCCCCCTAAAAAATTTGGCCTTTCACCCGGGGTGGATCCCTCCTAGCGGATCTGACCAAAAACACCTATGGGTAAACCTTCCCCTGCCCATGTATGGTTTAAGCCTGCTCCCACTCAGAAGTGTGCGAGGGAAAGAAAAGGTTACTCCGCCCCCAATTTTGGAAAATTAAGAAAAATGTCTTTAAAACGACTTCTAACTGCCTCCTTGGTTAATAACCGCCCCCTCCCCATTCTAAAGTGAGGGGGGAGAAAAGATTAAATGTTGATTTTGGAAAGAAATGGAAGGGAAAAAATGCTCTCAAAAATGACTTCTAAATATAGATGTTTGTAATGGCAGTTTAGGTCCATCTTCTCCCTAGAGCTGAAATTTTGGAATCCTTCCTCTAGACAGAAATCCCAGGACCCCCCTCCCACCCAAAAACTTGAGAGTGGTCTAATAAGACGTCCCGGGCCCCAGCAAGGCTAATCTCTCTCTTCTTAACTGAATCAATTTAGAAGTATATTTTTCATTCACAGCGAAAAGTTAAAATTCAGGCACTTTGCTCCCTTTTAAGTTCTAGAATGGCTCCAGGTCATCCTGCTCTAGCAAATAAGCTGAATCCCCCCTTCTCTAGCCAACTCAAAAGAATATTTTTTGATCACTGTGAACACAGTTTTTTAGTAAAAACAGTGTTTAAATACACTTTTTAAGGCCCAAAATAGGCTGTTTAAAAATATCACAAAATTCAATATTAAACCTAAAAACCCATTGATTAAAATAAAGTCTCAGAAAAATCAAATCTCTTTTCATAGGTGGGCAGCCTCTCAAATTTTGGGGAATATAAGGAGGGGGTTAAATTTTAGGGGGGGTGTCTGGGAAGTGCCCAACTTTGAGCAGGAGGGTGTACCTAATATCTTCCGCGCTGGCCTTAAAATTGTGAAATTCTAAACGTGTAAAAACCGAGAAAAGATGACAAACTAATTTTAAACTGTGTAAAACTAAAATAAGTACTTATTTGTAAAAAACTCAGAAATAATCTCTCATTCTCCATTTCTTTTACTAGGGATGTGTCTATACAATTTGCATAATTAGATTAGAAATCATAGTTCCTTTAGTAATTACATAGGCAATAGCCAGACTTGTGGCACCATCTGGAAATGCCTGAGGTAATTTTATTGGAGGATTTGCCCCCCCATTTTATCGCCCTCCTCTTGCCAAAAATGAAAAAGTACCTGAAAAATTATTATTTAATGTGATTTGACCGATGATAACGCCATCATCGCGAATTTTTTGTTAGTTTTTAAGCCTATTTCAATGTATCTCAAGCCATTTTAGACCTATTTTTGTATTTTTTCGCTTTTTCGTCCCTTTTTTCCCTTTTCCCTCTCTTTTTCTCCTTTTTTCTTTTTTCTTTTCCCCGCTCGGCCCCCCTGTTTCAAAAAGTTGCCCCCCTGTGCCCTCATTTGGAAATTGCCCTCGTTTTAACCCCAGGGGGCAGTGCACAGGTCTGATAAGCAGAAATAGTAATATCATTGTCTTAATTATAAAGTCAAGTATCACAAAATTTTTAATTCTATAATCTTCAAAGATTTGAATTAAAGATTATATACATACATGGGCGTAGCTAGGGAGGTCTAGTTTAGACCCCCCTTCTCACAGGTCGGGCAATGGGAAAATTTGGGGTTAACCCCTTCCTTTTGGGTCGCCAAGGATAAAAATTTGGGGGGTCAGAACGACGATTTTTAAAAAATTTTCTTGCGCTTTTGTCAGCGTCCCATTAATTATAACATCTCCACTTGCAAATTTGTATTACTTTGGTTTGTAATCTTGGTATGACCATGCTAGACCCACCCCATTCTCTATGTTTTAATTGGTCTCCACTTTGAAATTTGTGTTACTTTGTTTTTATTCTTGATATGACCACGCTGGACCCCCCCTTTAGATTTTCATAGTGGTATTAAAAATTAAAGGTTGAAGAATTTTAAAAACATTTTCTGGTACTTTGCATTGCTCAGCTGTATTTCAATTCAACGCAGACCTGTGCACTCCCCCGGGGTACTAAAACGGGGGGGGGGGGATTTCAAAATGGGGGGCGGACGGGGGGGGGGGGGGTAACTTTTTTGAAACGGGGGGGCAATAAAACATGGGAGGCAAGCAGGGGGGAAAGAAAAAAGAAAAAAAAGGAGAAAAAAAGAAGGGAAAGGGAAAAAAGGGACAAAAAAAGCAAAAATAAGGTAAAAATAGGTCTGAAATGGCTTAAAATACATTGAAATAGGCTAAAAACTGCAAAAAATTTGCGATGATGGCGTCATCATAGGTCAAAAATGGCGTCATAATTTTAGGGTACTTTTTCATTTTTTGGCTGGGGGGGGCAATAAAACGGGGGGGGGGGGGCAAATCCTCCAATAAAACGTGAGAGGGGAATTTTCAGACCAGACCACAGGTCTGTCAATGTACTCATTTTTAGCTGTATGTTTTGGAAAAATTGAATTTTAAGGTATCAAATTGTTTGTAAAAATTTTTTAGACTTATTTTTATTGAATAAAAAAAATAATTAAACATATGACATAAAAAAGGTAATAAACACTTGTTCAATTTTAAGATTTTTGCAAAAATCGTTTGTATGGGGGTCAGAAAGCATACATGGGCATGGGGAGGGGGTTAACCCCGTGGGTGTACCCAAATTGGGGTCCCAGCATAAAATTACCCAGACACCCGCCCTAAAATTTGGGGGTCCCAATACTAAAAACGCTAAAAATGGGGTATTTGAGGTATGCTCCAAAAAAATTTTTGGGGCACCCCCCCCCAAAAAAAAAAAATTTTGAGGGTCGGGTAAACTTCCCTAAAATCCCAGAGGCTGCCCACCTATGGTTAACCCCCCCCCAAAATTCTGAAAAGGGGAGTTTAAACCCCCACACTCAAAGTGGGGGGGTAGAAAAGGTTATAACCCCCTCAAGTTTGGAAAAATGAAGAAAAAATGTCTTTAAAATGACTTCAAACTGCATCCAAACTTAAGTTTTAAAATCAAATGAATGTTTTAAACAATAAAAACTCAAAAATGCAATAAAAAGGGCTTTTTGACCTAAAATTTACGTTTTTTACCTATTTTTTTTAAATTGAAAAATTTTAAATCAAATTTTTTTTTACCTATGGGTAAAATGCAATTCAGAAAAAAACAATATGGGTATTTTGCGTTTCTTGGATTTTAACCTCCCCCCACCTAATTTGCGGTTTAACGCTCCCCACTCTGGACCAACTTGCTCATGTATGGTATGAGTGTCCGATAATTGTTGTATAATTTTAGGTAATTTCCAATAACAAAAATATAATTTTAGGTTAAAATTTTTTATGGTTAATCACTTACATACATAGGTGGGCGGGGGTTGGGGAAGTTAATCCATCCAAAATCCCGATTACTGTTGACACTCCCCCCCCCCACTAAAATTTGGGGGTACCCCGGATACTTAATAAAATTTGGAGGGTCCCAAGTCCAAGACTAAAAACTCTAAAAATGGGGTATTTGAGGTATACTCCCAAAAAAAAAATTTGGGAAACCCCCCCCCCAAATTTGGTGGTCGGGTATACATACCCTCCCTCCCAAAAATCTAGGAGGCTGCTCACCTATAGAGGTGGGGGGGGGTTAAACCAGGGACGTACCCAGAGTTTCATTTTGGGGGGGGGGGGGATTGTAGTACCAAAAAAATTTTGAAATTTTGGGGGGGGGGGGGGGGGGGGGGGGAGCGGGAGCCCCCTTTAATTATTGAAAAGGTTAAAAAACAGGGATAAACGTGGAAAAAGCAATATAATACAATGTTTTTGGCCTAATAACGTATTATAAACTTTTCTAGCGGTAAAACATGTTTTCTTAGTTAAAAATTGCAATAGCACACATTGGCAGAGCCTGGATTTCACAAAAAAGGAATTTAGAGACCTTTCAGACCCCTTGGCTACACCCACATTGTAAACCAAAGTACATGAGCAGCATCTCGACTCCATTTTTTTAGGGTACCTACCTACCTATATAGGGCCCGACTGGACCGGGATTTTTTGGTCTGGCCGGACCGTACTGGACTTTCAAAAAGTTCAGCCTGGACTGGATCAGACCGGATCATAGTAATAATTTAATATGTATATATTTGATACATATATGTAGATATAATTTATAATATATCATTTTGAAGAGGTTTCAAGTCTATAAACAAAACTTTAACCAAAATAGCTAATTAAAAATTTACTAAAATCAAGGCAAAATATTGTAAACAATACAATATGCCAACAAAACAAAATAGCAATAATGAAACAACAAAAAGCTAATAATAATCAATGTAACAGAAGCCAATAAAAGCATATTCAGTCTTAAAGACAACTAATAATATTCAAACTTTGTAATTCAGAGATTTTAAGTTGTATTTCAAAAATACTAGTTTTTCCACATTCTCTGCCTTTAAGGATGCTCTTTCACCTTCTGAAATCAATTGAGCCACTTTAAAAGATCTCTCATTTGCCACAGAGGCGCAAGGTGCTGACAGATACTTTTTTGCCATCTAAAAAAGTGATGGGAGCATTTTCTGGAAATGGAGTCTGCCTCTAGAAGATATCAGATATTTTCATTTGCTTTTTAGTTGCAGGTTCCTCCAAATCTTCCAAAATGTATAGACTTTCCTTCTCTGTACTCTCTGTAGCTTTCACTTTCTTTTCCTCTTCTTCAATTTCTTCAATTCTTGCAGACTCTTGTATTCCCTGGGATGGGAGGTTTGAAGATGACGCCATAATGGACTGATACTATAAGATTTTGAATCATTCCCTCTTTTGTATTCTGTGGACTTGGGCAGACAAAATTGACAAATGGCCTTTGTCTCATCCTCAGGCTTTACCTTGAAATGTTTCCAAACCATTCCCATTACACTCATCGTTCTTTCTTGCCTTTAACTACAATTAAAATTTATGTATGTATTTAACAACCTTTAAAGAAAAAAACCATAAACGCGCCAAGCCAACACAATGAAGAAATAGATTAGCACAGCAAGAATAATGAAACACAGATTATAAACTAATTATCATAAAGCAAAGCCAGGAAAAACAAATTTGCATATTGATGGGGAGTATTATAGGTTACACCGAGAGGATAAGAGTAAAAAAGAATATTAAAAGAATAAAAGAATACCTAGTTAGATACATTATAGTAAGTACAAGTGACATATTTAACAAAACAAACTGCCATCTAAACTGAATAAATCAAGTAAGTAGGAAGCATCTAAAGATTTTGAAAGACAGAATACATACATGTGTGATATTTGTGATACAAAGAGTCGCCAGGTTGTGATAAAAAGCATAAGTGAGGATCTCAAATAAAAGTTAAAAGCATAAAAACAGAAGATTTGGAGGAACCTGCAACTAAAAAGCAAATGAAAATATCTGATATCTTCCAGAGGCAGACTCCATTTCCAGAAAATGCTCCCATCACTTTTTTAGATGGCAAAAAAGTATCTGTCAGCACCTTGCGCCTCTGTGGCAAATGAGAGATCTTTTAAAGTGGCTCAATTGATTTCAGAAGGTGAAAGAGCATCCTTAAAGGCAGAGAATGTGGAAAAACTAGTATTTTTGAAATACAACTTAAAATCTCTGAATTACAAAGTTTGAATATTATTAGTTGTCTTTAAGACTGAATATGCTTTTATTGGCTTCTGTTACATTGATTATTATTAGCTTTTTGTTGTTTCATTATTGCTATTTTGTTTTGTTGGCATATTGTATTGTTTACAATATTTTGCCTTGATTTTAGTAAATTTTTAATTAGCTATTTTGGTTAAAGTTTTGTTTATAGACTTGAAACCTCTTCAAAATGATATATTATAAATTATATCTACATATATGTATCAAATATATACATATTAAATTATTACTATGATCCGGTCTGATCCAGTCCAGGCTGAACTTTTTGAAAGTCCAGTACGGTCCGGCCAGACCGAAAAATCCTGGTCCAGTCGGGCCCTATATAGGTAGGTAGGTACCCTAAAAAAATGGAGTCGAGATGCTGCTCATGTACTTTGGTTTACAATGTGGGTGTAGCCAAGGGGTCTGAAAGGTCTCTAAATTCCTTTTTTGTGAAATCCAGGCTCTGCCAATGTGTGCTATTGTAATTTTTAACTAAGAAAACATGTTTTTACTGCTAAAAACATTAGATAATAGGTTATTAGGCCAAAAACATTGTATTATACAGCTTTATCTACGTTTATCCCTGCTTTTTTAACGTTTTCAATAATTAAGGGGGGCTCCGCTCCCCCCCCCCTCCCCCCAAAATTTCAAAATTTTTTTGGTACTACAATCCGCCCCTCCCCCAAAATGAAACTCTGGGTACGTCCCTGGTTTAACCCCCCCCCCCACCTCTATAGGTGAGCAGCCTCCTAGATTTTTGGGAGGGAGGGTATGTATACCCGACCTCAAAATTTGGGGGGGGGGGTCCCAAAAATTTTTTTGGGAGTATACCTCAAATACCCCATTTTTAGCGTTTTTAGTCTTGGACTTGGGACCCTCCAAATTTTATTGGGGGTGTCCGGGATACCCCCAAATTTTAGGGGGGGGGGAGTGTCAACAATAATCGGGATTTTGGAGGGTATAACCCCCAACCCCCGCCCACCTATGTATGTAAGTGATTAACCATAAAAAATTTTAACCTAAAATTATATTTTTGTTATTGGAAATTACCTAAAATTATACAACAATTATCGGACACTCATACCATGCAAGTTGGTCCAGAGTGGGGAGCGTTAAACCGCAAATTAGGTGGAGGGAGGTTAAAATCCAAGAAACGCAAAATACCCATATTGTTTTTTTCTGAATTGCATTTTACCCATAGGTAAAAAAAAATTTGATTTAAAATTTTTCAATTTAAAAAAAATAGGTAAAAAACGTAAATTTTAGGTCAAAAAGCCCTTTTTATTGCATTTTTGAGTTTTTATTGTTTAAAACATTCATTTGATTTTAAAACTTAAGTTTGGATGCAGTTTGAAGTCATTTTAAAGACATTTTTTCTTCATTTTTCCAAACTTGAGGGGGTTATAACCTTTTCTACCCTCCCACTCTGAGTGTGGGGGTTTAAACTCCCCTTTTCAGAATTTTGGGGGGGGGGGGGTGTAACCATAGGTGGGCAGCCTCTGGGATTTTAGGGAAGTTTACCCGACCCTCAAAATTTTTTTTTTGGGGGGGGGGGGGGTGCCCCAAAAATTTTTTTGGAGCATACCTCAAATACCCCATTTTTAGCGTTTTTAGTATTGGGACCCCCAAATTTTAGGGCGGGTGTCTGGGTAATTTTATGCTGGGACCCCAATTTGGGTACACCCACGGGGTTAACCCCCTCCCCATGCCCATGTATGCTTTCTGACCCCCATACAAACGATTTTTGCAAAAATCTTAAAATTGAACAAGTGTTTATTACCTTTTTTATGTCATATGTTTAATTATTTTTTTTATTCAATAAAAATAAGTCTAAAAAATTTTTACAAACAATTTGATACCTTAAAATTCAAATTTTCCAAAACATACAGCTAAAAAATGAGTACATTGACAGACCTGTGGTCTGGTCTGGAAATTCCCCTCTCACGTTTTATTGGAGGATTTGCCCCCCCCCCCCCGTTTTATTGCCCACTCTCCCCGCCAAAAAATGAAAAAGTACCCTAAAATTATGACGCCATTTTTGACCTATGATGACGCCATCATCGCAAATTTTTTGCAGTTTTTAGCCTATTTCAATGTATTTTAAGCCATTTCAGACCTATTTTTACCTTATTTTTGCTTTTTTTGTCCCTTTTTTCCCTTTTCCCTTCTTTTTTTCTCCTTTTTTTCTCTTTTTTTTCTTTCCCCCCTGCTTGCCCCCCATGTTTTATTGCCCCCCCCGTTTCAAAAAAGTTGCCCCCCCCGTGCACCCCCCATTTTGAAATTGCCCCCCCCCCGTTTTAACCCCGGGGGGAGTGCACAGGTCTGCATTGAATTGAAATACAGCTGAGCAATGCAAAGTACCAGAAAATGTTTTTAAAATTACTTCCAACCTTTTAATTTTTAATACCACTATAAAAAATCTAAAGGGGGGGTCCAGCGTGGTCATATCAAGAATAAAAACAAAGTAACACAAATTTGGAAGTGGAGACCAATTAAAACATAAAGAATGGGGTGGGTCTAGCATGGTCATACCAAGATTACAAACCAAAGTAATACAAATTTGCAAGTGGAGATGATATAATTAATGGGACGCTGAGCAAAGCGCGAGAAAATTTTTTAAAAATGGTCGTTCTAGACCCCCCAAATTTTTATCCTTGGCGACCCAAAAGGAAGGGGTCTAACCCCAAATTTTTCCCTTTGCCGACCTAAAAGGGGGGTCTAGACTAGACCGCCCTGGCTACGCCCATGTATGTATATAATCTTTAATTAAATATAAGATTATAGATTAAAAAGTTTGTGATACTTGACTTTATAATTAAGACAATAATATTACTATTCTATTATCAGACCTGTGCACTGTCCCCCCTGGGGTTAAAACGGGGAGGGGGGGCAATTCCAAAATGGGGGGAGGGGTAGGGGGCACGGGTGGCAACTTTTTTGAAACAGGGGGGCAAGCAGGGGGAAAGAAAAAAAGAGAAAAAAAGGAGAAAAAAAGAAGGGAAAAGGGAAAAAAGGGACAAAAAAAGCGAAAATAAGGTAAAAATAGGTCTAAAATGGCTTAAAATACATTGAAATAGGCTAAAAACTGCAAAAAATTCGCGATGATGGCGTTATCATAGGTCAAAAATGGCGTCATAATTTTAGGGTACTTTTTCATTTTTGGCGGGGGGGAGGGCAATAAAATGGGGGGGCAAATCCTCCAATAAAACGGGGGGGGGGCATTTCCAGATGGTGCACAGGTCTGCTATTATTATGTAATTACTAAAAAAACTATGATTTCTAATCTAATTATAAAAATATATAAACACATTATTATTAAAAGAAATAAAAAATAAAATTATTTATAAGTTACAATAAGGTCTTATTTTAGTTTTACACAGTTTTAAAGCATTTATAAGCTTTTTTACGTTTTTACACGTTTTAAGCCCATTTTAAGGCAGCGCGGAAATATTGGGTACACCCTCCTGCTCAAAATTTGGGTCTTGCCAGACACCCCCCCCTAAAATTTAACCCCTTCCTTATACCCCCCAAAATTCGAGAGGCTGCCCACCTATGAAGAGAGATTTGATTTTTTAAAAAACTTTTTTTAAATCAATGGGTTTTTAGGTTTAATATTGAATTTTATAATATACAAAAACAGCCTATTTAGGCCTAAAAAGTGTATTTAAACACTGTTTTTTACTAAAAAACTGTTTCACAGTAATAAAAAAATATACTTTTAAGTTGGCTGGGAAGGGGGGTCAGCTTTGCTAGAGCAGGGATAACCTGGACCATTCTAGAACTTAAAAAGGGGGGAGCAAGTGCCCCTTGAATTTTTAACTTTTGGCTGTAAATAAAAAATATACTTCTAAATTGGTTGGTTGTGACGGGGGGGGGGGCAAGGGGGGTCAGCCTTGCTGGGGGCCCGGGACGTCTTGTCGGACCACTCTCAAGTTTTGGGTGGGAGGGGGGTCCTGGATTTTTTCTAGAGGAGGGGGGTCCAAAATTTCAGCTCTAGGGGGAGATGGACCCCTCCGTCCCCCCAAAACATCTATGTTTAGAAGTCATTTTAAAGACATTTTTTCCCTTCATTCTTCCAAAATTGGGGTTTAATCTTTTCTCCCCCCTCACTTTGGAATGGGGAGGGGGCGGTTAGTTAACCCCAAGGAGGCAGTTAGAAGTCGTTTTAAAGACATTTTTTTCTTAATTTTTCCAAAATTGGGGGCGGAGTAACCTTTTCTTTCCCTCGCACACTTCTGAGTGGGAGCAGGCTTAAACCATACATGGGCAGGGGAAGGTTTACCCATAGGTGTTTTTGGTCAGATCCGCTAGGGGGATCCACCCCCGGGTGAAAGGCCAAATTTTTTAGGGGGGTCCAGGGGGGTCCGGATCCCCCTGGCTTTTTAGGGGGGTCGACCCCGGGTGCAAGATTTAAAATTTAGGGAGGTCTAACTAAAAAACCGTGTTTTTGACAGTAAATAAAAAATATACTTCCAAATTGGTTGGAAGGGGGGTCAGCCTCGCTAGGGGGGTCAGGCCAGACCGCCCTCAAGCTTTGGGAGGAAGGGCCCTGGTTTTTTCTGGGGGGAGTCCAAAATGTTGGCTCTAGGAGGGTGAACCCCTCTGTCCCCCCCATTTACCCCCCCTCCCCCCAATTTTGGAAAATTGAAGAAAAAAATGTCTTTAAAATGGCTTTTAACTGCCTACAAACTTAAGTTTTGTGGTTAAAATAAATGATTTAAACAATAAAAAGATCAAAAATGCAATGTAAAGAGCTTTGTGACCTAAAATTAGCATTTTTTACCTATTTTTTTTTAAATCGAAAAACAGTATGAATAAAATGCACTCCAGAAAAAAAACCCAATATTTTGCGTTTCTCGAATTATAACCCCCCTAATTTGGGGTTTAACCCAGGGACGTAGCCAGAGTTTCATTTGGGGGGGGGGCGGATTTTAGTACAAAAAAAAATTTTGGGGGGGGCTCCGCCCATAATTTTTGAAAACGTTAAAAAAGCAGGGATAAACGTAGATAAAGCTGTATAATACACTGTTTTTGGTCTAATAATGTATTATCTAATGTTTTTAGCGGTAAAAACATGTTTTCTTAGTTAAAAATTACATAAGCACACATTGGCAGAGCCTGGATTTTACAAAAAAGGAATTTAGAGACGTTAGTTTCAGACCCCTTGGCTAAACCCACATTGTAAGCCAAAGCACATGAGCAGCATCTCGGCTCCATGTTTTCTGGGGTACCTACCTATATGAAAAAATCCGAGCCAATGCTATAGGCGGCAGGAAAATTTAGGAGGGAGGAGGTACATAAATCAAACAATATGATTGTTTGTTTTTCTTTCTGTGTAGTACTTATTACTTATAAAAATTATTGTACTAACTTTGAAATAACATTAGCATCAGGCAACATAAATAACGAGGTATATATGTATGTATACTATAGAAAGTGACCGCTCAGCAAAGCGAAGCGGAACAAATTTTTGGTTTTGGGGGTCCATTGGGGTACTAAAATTATTTTAAAGTTTGGCGCCGAGCGATTAGCGAGGCGCTAGAAAAAAATTTAATTTTTAGCCTCTGAAAACCCCCAATTTTTACTTTGTGCCGACCATTCACGGGGGGGCGCCCCCCCCCCCGCCCAACCACTCTCCTTATTTTTCCCCCTGCCCCACCGTTTCGGGGGAGGGGGCGGCCGCCCCCCCCCTGCCCCCCCTGGCTACGTCCCTGGTTTAACCCCCCCCCCCCGCCCCCACTCCAGACCAACTTCCCCATGGTATGGGCTGAACCCCCTTTCTCAGAAATTTGGGAGGGGGGCTAACCCCCCATGCAGACCTGTGCACGGTCTGAAAATGCCCCCCCCCGTTTTATTGTAGGATTTCCCCCCCCCCCCGTTTTATTGCCCTCCCCAGCCAAAAAATGAAAAAGTACCCTAAAAATATGACGCCATTTTTGACCTATGATGACGCCATCATCGCGAATTTTTTGCAGTTTTTAGCCTATTTCAATGTATTTTAAGCCATTTTAGACCTATTTTTACCTTATTTCCGCTTTTTTTGTCCCTTTTTTCCCTTTTCCCTTCTTTTTTTCTCTTTTTTTCTCCTTTTTTTCTCTTTTTTTTCTTTCCCCCCTGCTTGCCCCCCCCCCCCCCGTTTGATTGCCCCCCCCCGTTTTCAAAAAAGTTGCCCCCCCCCGTGCCCCCCCCGTTTTGGAATTGCCCCCCCCCCCCGTTTTAACCCCGGGGGGAGGCAGTGCACAGGTCTGCCCCATGCCCAAGTATGCCCGACCCCCCTCCGTGCCCATGTATGGATTAACATAAGGATTCATATAATAAAAAGTCAGAAATTTGGCTGAAAAAAAATTGCCTCTAAATTTGGGGAGTTTTGGATCTAACCCTCTAAAATTTTTGAAAAATTTTTTTTCAAGAGGTAGCCAAAAGGTCAAAAACTTAAACTTGAGATTATAAGTATTTGCGTATTGATCGCCGCACGTTTAAAAGTTATAAGAGCTCAAACAAAAAATTTTTTGTCACAATTATTCCAGTATCCCTAAAAAACCAGAGAATATTGTGGTCGTACAAGGTTACAAAACAATAACAAAACAACACAAATCTAAAAGAGGAGACCAATTAAAACATTACGAATGTTTTGATTGTTTTTACTGCAAAATAACTTTTACTATTTCATATAAAAAGTTTGCAAAATTAAGCAAATCTTAAAAAATTTTTTTAAAAAAGATGAAATCTGAGCATTTGGGCTTTTTCCAAATGTAATCAATCATAAGTGTTTTTTGTCAGGTCAGTTAGGGGACGGTACCAGACCACCTGACTTTTTAGGGAAAGTTGACACGGGGTACGATACAAGATTTCAAATTAAGGGGGTCCTATTTTTTAACAGAGTTTTTCAAATCAGTAATTTAAGTATTTTTGGATCTAAATCGTATATATTACAACAGCCTATTTAGGCCTAAAAAGTGTATTTAAACACTGTTTTTTACTAAAAAACCGTGTTTTTGACAGTAAATAAAAAAATATACTTGTAAAATAGTTGGTAGGGGGAGAGTGTTAGCTTAACTAGGGGGAGTCACGCCGACCGCTCTCAAGCTTTGTGGGGAAGAGGGGCCTGGATTTTTTCTAGGGGGGTCCGGAATTTTGGCTTTAAGGGAGTGGACCTCGCTGTCTTCCCCCAAAGACACCTATAAAAATGTAAATTATATAACAGAAGAAAACTAATTGAGTGCTGATGATGATATAACTTCATAGCAGAAGAGCACAGTTTATTCCAATTGTCTTTTCTCCGGCATGCCGCCAGCAGAAAGAGGTATGGGGGTCTGCCTCCATTTTAAAACCTTGAGATTTGAATCCGGAACTGGATCTCAAGTCAGTGATCTTCATTTGGAGCAGCTTAGTTGCAGAATGACTTCTTGGCGTAGTATATACTGCACCATGGGCATAGCCAGGATTTTGGTAAGGATGGAGGGTCTGATTCTTTTCTTTCTTTTTCTTTTAATGATCAGATAACAGAATTAATATCATACTAAGCATAGTTTATGCATAGTTAAATTTTTCTGTTTTCATCATTTCATTGTGTTTATTTTTTCTTTTTCTATTTTTTTTTCTTTTTTTTTTTTTTTCATCAACAACATCAAATCTGCGACTTAATTGCCGCCAATATGAATCACAATTGTAACTAATTATCAATGAACATAGCTATCTGATATGACTTTAAAGGCTCAAAAAGAGCGCTTATTTAAGTCAGTTCCAAAACTCTTCTTGAATGCATCCAAAGAATCGACAGTTACTTGAGATGGGAGTAGATTGTTCCAAGGTGTAACAACCCTATTTGCAAAAGAAAATTTCCTTGCATTAATTCGGCAGTCTTCCATTGCCAATTTAAATGGATGACCACGGGTGGGCTGCAGGTTAAACTTAAAAAAATCATTGGTTTGCAAATTGTTTAAGCAATGTATAATTTTAAAGCACTCATATAAATCAATTTTGTCTCTTTGATCCTTTAATCTTTCTAAACCTAGGTAATTCAGTCTATGTTCATAACCAACAGGTAACAACTTGCATTTATAAAACAAACGCCTAGTGAAATTTTGTTGCACTTTTTCCAAAATGTTTATATCCTTTTGTAAATAAGGGTTCCAAACTGCACTAGTATACTCCAGAATTGGTCTAACATAGGACTTAT
>JASAMX010010705.1:0-10344 GCA_030248175.1 Microlaimidae sp. YZB2_3 | reverse complement strand
CTGAAAGCGTAAGTGGACAGAAAGGGGGGAGGGTTGGGGAATATATTATACCCTTTTTAAGGGCGTAGCCAGGGGGGAGGTTGTGGGGGTGCAACCCTCCTTTTGAACCAGGAAAAGTAAAAATTTGGGGGTTTACTCACAAGGAAGGAGTTGTAAATTTCTCGCGCTTCGCTCCGCTAAGCGCTCGGCACTTGTTTACATTTCCATAGCTTTTAAGTGTTGTTTTTGATGAATATCAATGACAATTTTTGAAAATTTTTTCGCGCTGTCGCAGTGAGTTTTAATGTTATACGTTTTAAAGCTATTTTTTCGTGTTTAACTAAAAAAGCACTGCAAATCAAAGCGAAAAAAATGACTTCCGGCAAAGCGCGAAAATTTTTATTCACTTATATTATCTGTTTTAACGGCATTTTGAAAATTTGCAGCACAACCCCTTACAACCCACCCCTTTTGAAAATGTTGTATAAAGTACAACCCACAATTCCGAAATTCTGGCTACGGCCTGCCCCCTTCTTAACTTCTTTAAACTGCCGACAACCTCCCTAAAACTTAGGGTACTCCTCGTGGCACTTCCCCCATCCCTCCAAACTTTGGGAGGGGGGATCCTGCCCTAGTAGTACTAGAAATGGGGTATGAATATCCCCAAAACAACCAAAATGAAATATGTGATTTGTCTATGATTTAAAAAACAGTTGTCTTTTAAAGATACCAGGTACTTGTTTATTTTCCTGAGGTGTAACGATGGCAATCTTTAAAATAATGGAGAGCATGGAGGGATTTTTAAGACATAGATGCGGAAAAAAATTTAAATGTTAAAATGGCATGTCCCAAAATAATCAAAAAAACTATCTGTAAATGGCGAATAAACAAAAAAAAAAACGCTCAAAATTGAGAAAATTACTGAAGTCGAGAAAAGTTCGCTAAAAATTTAAAATGCTAAATTTTTGTGTATTTTTTATAGCAGAGGGGAGGACCAAAACGGGGGAGGGCACCGGCACACTTATTAATAAAGTGGAAATTAAAATGCTGTCGATTTAATAAAAATAGTATACAAAGGTAAAAGAAAGGTAAATAAACATAGATATAAAATGTAAGTGTAAGATTACATTTAAAGTATGTTAGTGGCCTATCTCACATTAAGTCCTCAGGCCTGCGTTTAGAAGGTGATCTTACTGCGAGAGGCTTGTTTTTGACCAAAAACTTTATTATTTTTATTTTTAAATTGGGGAGTTGTGCCACCATGATGATTTAAATGGTATTTTTAGTTTTTATGTTTTGGAAGAAAACAATGCATTGCCTCTGCTTGTAGGCTAGACCGCAATGGTCACACGGAAATTCTGATTGGTTTTAATGTCAGCAGCTGAACCTGCTATGAAATATAAATTTGAAAAAAAAAATCAAATATTAAACCAATCACACATTTTCTGGATTTTGGTAGTTCACAATTACTAAACCGTGACCTGTGACAAGCTTCTGTAAGCTGTTCTATAGTAATGGACAGTTCCGTTTCCGGGTAAAATTTTTTTATTCCGGTTCCGGCTCCTGTTCGGATTTTTGGAAAATCTCAATTCCGGTTCCGTTGTTCCGGGTGTTCCTCAGTTCCGCCCATCATTCACTACTGTTCTATGATGGGGAAAATTCTGATTATTAAAGAATTCCGTTTACCAAGGCAGCTGCAATACAAATTGAGTATTTTAAAAATCCTTTTCTGCTTTACCGATAATTTATCTCACTTTTTAAATCTAATCGACGAAAATCCTTTCTAAAATGTTGAGTTGTATTAGGATTTTGTTTTTTACAGTAGTACCTATTATTATGCGCTTGTAAATTACAGGAAGAGAAAACCGGAGGAAATATTTTTTATTAACGTTTCGTCGTTACTCCGACACAAAAAGTAACAATCATTATAAAATCAACGTGACTGTGACTCATTTTATTTAGATTATTTGTGGTTTAAAATATAAAAAAATATAAAAAGAGTCACAGTTAGGAGCATGTGGGCAGCTTCCCGGATTTGTGGGGTTATTACCCTACACCCGAAATTTGGGGGGGGTCTCCTAAAAATTTTTTGGGGTATACCTCAAATACCCTATTTTTAGTGTTTTTAGTACTGGGACCCCCCAAATTTTAGGGGCGTGTCGGCTACAATCGGAATTTTTTTGGGGGTATACGGTATACCCCTTCACCCCTGCCCACCTATGGAGGAGTATTTTGACGCCTCGGACTCATTGTGTCATAGTAACGATGGCTTGTAGTTTAGCGTCTCGCACGCAAGAAAGGTGAACCGGTCACAACACAACAGCATCAGGTATGTGTCACACCGAGTAAAATAACAGTGTTATCTTTCAAAGTTTTTATCGTATTTCAGATGGTTTATCTCACCTTTTTGCTGCTTCATAGATTCCAAAACTTTCGCGATCATCCTCCCAACTATCCGGGCATTCGAGCAGGCTTGATAATATCCGGCTGGGTAGGCGGTCCCTTCGCTCCAACGCGCTTGCAAAACGTTGTTTCCCTAAGGTATTAAGTTGGTGAATTACTTTAAATTCGGCCAAACTTAATTTCGGCCACCGGTTGTTAACATGGCATGAAGATCTATCTGTTACAAATCTTGTTGTGTTAATGTTTCAGAAATATGACGCCTTATTAAATGTAACACTGTAGAGCGATGGTGTAACGCAGCACGTCAGTCAATGAGGTACTGAGGCTGGAGATTACAGGTTCAAGTCCTGTATCGCTAATTTTTCAGCCAAACAGCTAAAAACAGTAAATTGTTTCGCAATGTTTATTCCAAAAACTCGATTTATTCAGCCTCATATTTCTGGAAGTTACATATCAGACAATACGCAATTCATTTCATAACTTTGCGCTTGAAAAAACACAACAACCGGTGGCCGAAATCAGGCCAGTTATCTTCGATTTTTCTATTGCTTCAAAAATAATCGACAATTGTGCCCTTTTTGTTTATTTTCGATTAATCAATAATAGTTGTCAATTAAAATACAATCTAAGGGCGATGAATTATGTTAATGGTGACTGAGTATAATCGTGTGAATTCGACAGCGCCTGCGTGTGTTTAATTTTTTTACATAAAGTTTTGTTTAAACACGTCAGTTGTTTCATAGGTGAGCACCCTCTTAGATTTGGAAGGGGTACACCCGACTCCGCAAATTTGGAGAGGGAGGGTGTCCCAAACATTTTTTGGGGTATACCTCAAATACCTCATGTTTAGCGTTTTGAGCACTGGGACCCCCACAATTTTAAGGGAAGGGGGGTGTCCGGGGAACCCCCCAAATTTTAAGGAGGAGGGGTTGCCGGCAGTTTCGAAATTTTTAAAAGGGTATCATGCCTCAACCCCCCCATCCCTGTCCCCAATCCCCTGTTCCACCTATGCTCCAGTGTCACCAAGGCTAAAACTTTAAATTAAGGAAGGTTACTTAAATAACTGAAAAATGAAAAATCCCTAAAATTTTTAATAAGAATGTCAACAAGTTTTTTAAAGCATCTTATTTTTTGAGAAGATAAATAAAACGCCAATTTTCCTACAAAACTTCACGCACCTGTGAGGTCAATACGTTCAAAAATTAAAAAAAAACATAGCAAACACTTAGGCCCGCTTCACAGCAGAACAGAGTGACAGGTGACAACGCGTTCCACCCCCGGGTGGAAGGCCATAATTTTTTAGGGAGGTCCTGGGGGGTCTGGACCCCCTGGCTTTTAAGGGGGGGGGTTGACCCCGGGTGTGAGATTTCAAATTTAGGGATGGGGGTCAGTGATGTCCAGTTTTTTAACAAAATTTTTTTAACTCAATAATTTAAGTGTTTTTAGGTCTAATATTGAATTTAACTAATATGTAAACAAAATTTTTTCTCCCAAAATTTAAATAACGTAAGTTCTTGTCACATAGTGCAGGGGGACCGGTGGCCGGCCCTGGTTTGTATTACTATGATCTTGGAAATCTTTAATCGATTTTTGGTACATGTTTAATACCTGTACCAACAACTTGGAAATTTGCAAATCCTGAATTTGCCGAATTTGGCTTTGGAATTCTCATCCGCCTGTGATTGGATGCGAGACCAGGACTTCCGACGCTTAGTGGTCAAACCACCCGGAATGGGGATCGCACGCTTAAATCCTGGCCTTATCGCTACTTGTAGATACTTACAGCCTCAGTAAGATACTACATCTAGTGGTACTGGTACAGGTTACTAGGTGCTAAAAATCCTGGCCTTAGTTAGTTATAGAGTCTTACTGTCAAAGACACTAATACTAATTTCCAAGTGCTAAAAATCCTGGCCTTATCATTACTTGTAGAAACTTACAGCCTCAGTAAGACACTGCATTTAGTGGTACAGGTTTCTAGGTTAGTGTAATTCCTCGCCCTATTTATAGAGTTGGAGACTTGCAGCCTCAGCAAGATACCACTGCTTCAAAATAGGCTGGTCTCAAGCCCAGATACAAGTAGGTGAGTTGGTCTGGCTGAAGCGGCCTTTCCAGAAACTTGCTTTCACTGTGGGACAATATGACAGATTCTTTCTGTCATACCTGTCCAATCTGCCCCAATTGTTGACACTGTCAGCTTTTGGACAATCTTGGCAGTGCCAAGGAGTTCGTCACTGTTAGCTTAGTATTTCCATGGCTTTTCTGTATTTGTCACAGCTAATAATGTGTAATGCTTTTAACCATAACTCCAATTCCTAAAAACTTTAATTTTTGCTTAAATTATATCTATCTACTTAATAGCTTCTATTTAACAGCTTTTATGTAATTACATACAGCTATTAAAATTTTATAATACCTAAAAACATAATTTCTGGCTTTAGTTGTAATTACTAAAATTATTTCTGTTCCTATAATCAGCTTTTCTGTATTGCTATATCTGTATTTATTAGTATTTAATTTTTGTGTGTTCTTTCTTTTATTTTATATTACCACTGGCTTTTCCAAGTGCTACTCTACGCCCTGCTTCCTTTCTGTTTGGTTCAAACTGCTCAAAGTCTTCTTCTCTATGATCAACGAATTATGCCATATACCAAGCGCAAGCTGTTTGACATGGCATAACCAGGAAGCATTGTAAATTTTAATTTAAACATACATGGTACGTTTTGGTAAGATTTTATTTACTTTTCCTAATATTTATTTTGCTCACAAATTAATGCCCCTAACTAACCAATTCTGTTCTGCTTCGTTATCCTAGGTTTAGCTGGTTAACTGTTTTTGTTCTGTTTTCTTATTTAAATTTGTTGTAGTTGTGGTTATGTTAGACTAAGGTGTTCTCTCTTTGGCACTGTCGAGGTTGTGCACCCGATGATAACACTAAGGGTTATAGGCGGTGTGATAGAGGCATATTATCTATCTATCTTATGTACTAATACCGCCTATTTAGGCCTAAAAAGTGTATTAAACACTGTTTTTAACTAAAAAACCGTGTTTTTGACAGTAAATAAAAAATATACTTCCAAATTAGTCGGGAGGGGGAGGAGGGGGTCAGCCTCGCTAGGGGAGTCAGGCCGGACCGCTCTCGAGCTTTGGGGGAGGGGGGCCTCTCTAAGGGGGGCGGACCCCTCTGTCCCCCCCAAAAACATCTATGATTTTCACTTTGCTCTCCGATGCCAACCAGGCCTTACTTTCGCCACCAGCGCTTCCGTCATTAGCTCCAGCCACGGCAGCGGCCATTGTCCCTCGAACCCGTGGATGATGACCCAGAGCTCCCGGGCGGGGTCCATTCTCAGTTTGGCCACCTCCTCCCGGTACGCGATGACGTCATCCACGACGTAGCGGACCGTTTGATTGCCCGTCTGCTTGCTTGTCGCCTGGCCGACCAGGTAAAATTCCATCCCGATTTTCTGCGGGGACTCGGCGTGAAACTTTTTGAAACACGGGAAGCAGCCCAGCTCCCCGTAGCACTGCTCGCCTGAAATTGGAATTAAAATAAGTCCCGTTGTGTTAATGTTTCAGAAATAGGACGCCCGATATAAAAACTGATTTTTTTGTTAATTATTTAGTTTTTGAAACAAAAAAAAAGTTTTTGATAAATTTAGCACACAGTAGTGATTCAACATTTCATAATTTTATATCGCGTAAAATTAATCTTTCAGAAATACGATGCCTCATAAATTAAAGTTGTGGTAATGTAACGCTGAGCGAATGCCTTTGACGCTCAGTAAATAATGATGTTTGTAAAGTTGTCAGGCTATAGTGCAAGTCTAGTAATAAATAACTGGACTCAACCAGTAAATTTTTTTTAAAAGGTAAATTTTTTATTTGCATACCTAAACCTGAAAGTTTAGGTTTGCAAACATAGGTCACCGACCTTCGACGGCTAGGGGGGGTCCACACCCCGGGGTGTTTTGGTTTTTGACCTCTAGGGGGGGGGTCACACCCCGGGTTGTTTTTTTGAAAAAAAAACACCCCGGGGTGCTTGGGGTCTTCGAGTCTTTAGGGGGGGGTTAGGGGGGGGTGCTCGTGCTACCTAATTTTTTCAAAAAACGCGTAAAAAACATCATCATAATTATGCAGGTACCTTTTTTTGTTGTATTATTTGCTTCAGGGTTAAATAATTGTCAGTTTTCTTCTATTTTCTAGTTAAATAAAACGATTAGTAATTATTTATAATCAATATTTATATGGTTAGTCAGTAGTAACAGTAGGTTTTGTCGTACAACTTTGGTCAAGAAGCAATAAACTGTTTCATGTTGTTTAAAACGTCGGCAGCGGCGGCCCACCATTTTTTTTTTTTTTTTTTTTTTTTTTTTTTTTTTTTTTTTTTAATGATCAGATAACAGAATTAATATCATACTAAGCATAGTTTATGCATAGTTTAATTCTTCTGTTTTCATCATTTCATTGTGTTTATTTTTTCTTTTTCTATTTTTTTTCTTTTTTTTTTTTTTTCATCAACAACATCAAATCTGCGACTTAATTGCCGCCAATATGAATCACAATTGTAACTAATTATCAATGAACATAGCTATCTGATATGACTTTAAAGGCTCAAAAAGAGCGCTTATTTAAGTCAGTTCCAAAACTCTTCTTGAATGCATCCAAAGAATCGACAGTTACTTGAGATGGGAGTAGATTGTTCCAAGGTGTAACAACCCTATTTGCAAAAGAAAATTTCCTTGCATTAATTCGGCAGTCTTCCATTGCCAATTTAAATGGATGACCACGGGTGGGCTGCAGGTTAAACTTAAAAAAATCATTGGTTTGCAAATTGTTTAAGCAATGTATAATTTTAAAGCACTCATATAAATCAATTTTGTCTCTTCGATCCTTTAATCTTTCTAAACCTAGGTAATTCAGTCTATGTTCATAACCAACAGGTAACAACTTGCATTTATAAAACAAACGCCTAGTGAAATTTTGTTGCACTTTTTCCAAAATGTTTATATCCTTTTGTAAATAAGGGTTCCAAACTGCACTAGCATACTCCAGAATTGGTCTAACATAGGACTTATATGCTCTGAGAAAATTATTTCTAGAGTTTGAGTTGAATGTTCTAAAAATTAGTGATGTCACTCTCATAGCTTTTTTTGCTGTGATTTCACAGTGTTTAGAGAATTTCAGATCATGGGATATATAAACACCTAGGTCACGCACCAATTCTGTAGTTGCAAGTACGTTATTACCAAGCTTATATTTACAAATTAACTCTTTGCTATGATTTCGAATATGAAGAACTTCACATTTGTGATTAGATAACTGCAGTTGCCAGTCTTGTGACCAGCTGTGTATTCTATCTAAATCTTGCTGAAGTCTCAAGGTTTGAATGTGGTAATCTTTAGATGAAGATTTTACAAACAACTTTATATCATCTGCAAAGAGTCTAATTTGTGAGAACTTAACACAATCAACAATATCATTAATATATACCAAGAACAAAAATGGACCTAAAACAGAACCCTGAGGAACTGAACTTCTTACAGGAAATGATTTGGATACTGAGTTATTAATTACAACTTTAATTTCCCGCCCAACTAAAAATTCTTTTATCCATTTTAAAAATTTACCAGAAACACCATATTTTTCTAGCTTATATAACAATTTTTGATGTGACACGGTGTCAAAGGCCTTGGCAAAATCCAAGTAAATGACATCAATTAGAAATTTGTCTTTTAGTGCTAGCGTCCACTCATTAAAAGTTTCCAACAGCTGTGTTATTGTAGAACTTTTTGCCTTAAAACCATGTTGAAACCTTGACAAAATGATATGGAAAAAGACAAGCAGTTCTTCTTTGACAAGCTGTTCCATTAGTTTACAAGAAAAAGATGTAAGTGAAATTGGACGATAATTTTCTTTTAGGCTTTTAGTGCCTTTTTTAAACAGTAAGTTTAATAAAGCTATTTTCCAATCAAGTGGTAATTCTCCAAAATCAAAAGACATCTGAAAGATTATTGCCAAAGGTTCAGCAATAACTTTAGCCAAGCGTTTTAAAAAGTAAGCTGGAAAACAGTCAGGTGTTCGAGACAATTTGTTTGGGAGCTTTTTTAGGGCCTTAAATACCTTTTTTGTGGTAAATACCATGTTGTCCAACTTTCCAATGTTTGGTGGATTAAAATTTGGCAAAGTATTATCATCATCAGTAAAAACAGAAGCAAAATAATTTCCAAAAAGTTCAACTTTTTCAAAGTCTTCAGTTACAAATGTCCCATCATCTCTTTTAATTGGTGGGATAGTTTCTTTTGTTTTGATTTTACTATTAACAAATTTATAAAAATTGTTTAAACCCCCAGAATTTAAAATTTTTGTTTCTTTATTAGTGTTAAAATCTCTAACTTTATTTTTGTATACTTTGCAAATTTTTTTGTACTCTGATCTTGATTTTTCATCAATATTACGCTTACGCCAAAGTTTTTTCTTTTGATTTTGTAGTTTTCTTATTTGTATTGGATATTGTACAATTTTTTTTTTGTTTGTAAATATTTTTTTTCCAGGGACATGTCTATTGATACCTAACAACAAAATATCCTTGAATCTCTGCCAAGCATTTTCTACTGTGCCACATTCCTCAAATAATATTTTGCAGTTGCTTATTGAGCTAGGTACGTATGTATCAGCTTGTTTCACAACCAACTCGTGAGAATAATTATCTGGATCTTTTGTTTACAAACGATAGAGAAATTTTCAATAATGTCACTGTTGCGCCCAGTTTTTCACAATCAGACCATGACACTATTTTATCTGAAATTAATCTTAAATTATTTGACAGTCCTAAAAATAAGATTCAAAACTACATACCTGATTTTTTAAAAGCAGATTATGATATGCTAAGTTTATACTTATCTACAATCAACTGGAAAATATTATTTGAGGAATGTGGCACAGTAGAAAATGCTTGGCAGAGATTCAAGGATATTTTGTTGTTAGGTATCAATAGACATGTCCCTGGAAAAAAAATATTTACAAACAAAAAAAAAATTGTACAATATCCAATACAAATAAGAAAACTACAAAATCAAAAGAAAAAACTTTGGCGTAAGCGTAATATTGATGAAAAATCAAGATCAGAGTACAAAAAAATTTGCAAAGTATACAAAAATAAAGTTAGAGATTTTAACACTAATAAAGAAACAAAAATTTTAAATTCTGGGGGTTTAAACAATTTTTATAAATTTGTTAATAGTAAAATCAAAACAAAAGAAACTATCCCACCAATTAAAAGAGATGATGGGACATTTGTAACTGAAGACTTTGAAAAAGTTGAACTTTTTGGAAATTATTTTGCTTCTGTTTTTACTGATGATGATAATACTTTGCCAAATTTTAATCCACCGAACATTGGAAAGTTGGACAACATGGTATTTACCACAAAAAAGGTATTTAAGGCCCTAAAAAAGCTCCCAAACAAATTGTCTCGAACACCTGACTGTTTTCCAGCTTACTTTTTAAAACGCTTGGCTAAAGTTATTGCTGAACCTTTGGCAATAATCTTTCAGATGTCTTTTGATTTTGGAGAATTACCACTTGATTGGAAAATAGCTTTATTAAACTTACTGTTTAAAAAAGGCACTAAAAGCCTAAAAGAAAATTATCGTCCAATTTCACTTACATCTTTTTCTTGTAAACTAATGGAACAGCTTGTCAAAGAAGAACTGCTTGTCTTTTTCCATATCATTTTGTCAAGGTTTCAACATGGTTTTAAGGCAAAAAGTTCTACAATAACACAGCTGTTGGAAACTTTTAATGAGTGGACGCTAGCACTAAAAGACAAATTTCTAATTGATGTCATTTACTTGGATTTTGCCAAGGCCTTTGACACCGTGTCACATCAAAAATTGTTATATAAGCTAGAAAAATATGGTGTTTCTGGTAAATTTTTAAAATGGATAAAAGAATTTTTAGTTG
>JASAMX010010704.1:0-17347 GCA_030248175.1 Microlaimidae sp. YZB2_3 | reverse complement strand
GCCTTAAATTCAGCCTAAAAAACTTTAACTTTAATTTTCTAAGTGTCCTTATTTAAACTGATTAAAGTGTTTGTTCTTCTAAAAATAGTGGCAAATGTTACATTCACGTTTTTCTATTATTTAAAGTTAATTTAGGATAAATTTGTATATGATTATAGACCTATCTATATATTAGAATAATTAGGTTGTTAGTTTAAAATTTAACTTCTTTTATTTTCATTTGTTTGATGCTCATTTTTGTTAGTGTTAGTCGTGGCCACGAGTAGCACGGAGACCCTTAGGCAATTTAAAGTAGCGGCACTGCGACATGAGTTTTTTCATTTTTTTCTTAGAGTTATTATTAGCAAAAATATAAAAATGAAAAAAATGAGCCAATTAGGCTTATTTTACACCAGAATGACAAGTGTAAAGTGGCAAAAGAATCCCACCACAGCAGAAACTGAGAGTAAACGGATTAAACTCGTCCAGAACGCGTTGTCACATGTCATTCAGCTTTTGAAACGAACTATCTTTAAAAAAAGTTGCCACACAAATGGTATTTTGCAAAAAGAAATATTATTTAAATGGCATAGTACTTTGATTGGTTTTTTGCCACAATTTTTATAGGGTCCATTTAAATAACTACCTTTTTAATGGTAATTATTTAAAGGATCCTATTAGAACGATAGTTTTTTTAAATAAATCCTATTTAAATGGGATTACTTGGAATACATCGTCGTTACTGTGACGCAATGAGTCAGATGCGTCGTAAAATAACCGTAACTGTGACTCCTTTTTTTATCTCAACACAGAATTAACATAAACAAAATGATTCAGAGTCACGTTGATTTTAAACTGATTGTGACTCTTTGTGTCAGAGTAACGACGACATAGTAGTCATCATCGCACTCCGGTTGTGACACCGTGTGTTTTGCCGTTTGTCACCGTTAGTGAAATGGGTCCGTTTTTGTTTCACCGTGTTTTTGAACTATTTATAGACTAGTTCGGAATAAGCGTCTTTTACTGTACGAGGGAGGGTACAAAAAGAAAAAAATAAAATTTGAAAAAATCTTAGCTTTCTTAGTTTCTTAAGTTTAAACTTATACTTCATAAAAATTGCTAGACGATGATATGTTTCACTACGTTGAAGTGCTGTAATATATCAGTTTGTGCTAAATAAATTTTTGTTTTTTAATTAAACGTCACAATAGTTTGAAATCACCACTAAAATAGTATTTTCCTGAATGGTGATTTCCAATTAGTAAAAATAAACATGAAATTTGTGCTTTTAAAGTAATTTTAAACCTACATAGTTTTTTTTAATGTTTAATTTTTTAATTTTTAATGTTTTGCTTGTAAAACTATTCAAAATTTAAAAAGTCCATTCCGAACTTTTAAATTAAGCATTTTCTGTAATTGAAACATTAAAAAACTGGAAATCAAGCGCGCCAGCAGCGCCGTCGTTACGAAGCGGCAAAAAACTAAAAATCCCTAAAAACTGCTTTTGCTTTTGCAATATTTAAAAAGTATTTAAGAAATTTTAAAGAGAAGGGGTCGAGATTTTGAACCAATAAATATTTGAAATATTTTAAACCGTAAAATGTACTAGTCGCTCGCTGTTTCTCAATTTTCCCTCTACATATGATTGGCGCTAGTAGGTATTGTACCCTCTTCCTAACACTAAAAAACCCTTATTCTGAACTAAAGGTAAACCCAACGTGGCTGCAACAGTTGTTCGTTGGACTAAAAAATGCCTCCCATTAAGTAACCGCACTCAAATCACGAGAATCTGACGTCACTCGTATCAGCCAAACAGAATTCAGAAAATGAAAGATTTGAAGTAGAAATTAACTTCAGACGGTAGTATAGGAATAATTCTTATTTTGTGACATAAAAAAAGAAAATAGCTGTTTAATGAAGACGTGAACACACTGTTACAGCTACGTTTGGTGTGCCTTCAGTCCATAGCTTTCAATTTCGGTTTTTACTTTGAAAATTCGAAATGTACTCATATTTAAAATTTTCAACGGCTTGTAATCTACACAACAACATCAGTTCCGAAAAATGAAGCACTTTCCGACCCAGTCCCCTTTCCGATGACCAAACTGGACAGCGAATAAATAATTAAAAACCGGTTGGCGGGAAAACGGTCCCAGTCCGAATGGACCGGATCCAAAAGATTATATAAATGCCACCCATAGAGAAAAGTAAAAAAGAGAACAAATAATGCGTTTCTGTACATAAACAAACCACACACACGTATGAAATAAATATACAATAGCACAAGCACACTATCCTACCACCCGAAGTTTTTTTCTTTGCTTGGAGCGTTTAAAGTAACAAAGGTTTTTTATTATTTAGGTTAACAAAAAAAAATAATTAAAATTAAGTTTTTTTTGTAAAACACTTGTTATTTATGTTATAGTCCAATTTCATTTTGTAATTTTTTTAGAAACCCATTTAATATAACCTTAATAATAACAGCTAATTTGAATGATTGATAGTTCTTTGTTTTCCGGTAGGCTAGGAGTTGATTTTGTGGAAAGCGCTGTAATTTTCCATCAATTTCTTTAAGGAGCAATTAAAAAAATTTTATGTGGAAAAATTATAATTATGTATAGCACTTAGTCTTTTGTTTTAATAATTTAAAATCAATTAATTTGCCAGGTTACGCTGCAAGTTTTGAGTTTTATAAATTATTTAGAAATAAAAATTGTTAACAAAATATTTTAAACAGTATTGTGTTTTTAAATCAAACGTAATTTTTATCAAACACGATAAAATCAGGATATTTACTCGGTTTATAGAATTCAATTATAATTTATGTTCATATACTAAAAAATATTAAACGTACTGTACCATTAAATTGTAAAAGCTGCTTGTTATATTATTTTAATAATATTCCCTTTTTTGTTATATTAAGGTAGTTTTTTGCATGGCCCTGGTACAGTTTATATTAAAAGCGCTATATTGCAATCTTGCATGCCTGACGTGCAAGTTTCAGTTTTTTTTTCGCAGAGTTCCAGGTGGAAATTTTGGTTTTTTAAATTTTTTTTCAGGGATGCAGTCCAAAATTTATTTGTCTGGTTATTCACAAATAGCGCACGCCTTAGGAAAAAACCCTGCAGACCACAAATATCAACTCATACATAACCAACTTACAAAAGTTTGAAAATTAGCGATATTCCTCAAAGCTCCACTTTTAGGAGTTTGGAAATAACCTCCAGAGCTCCGCCTTAAATTTATACCAATTTTATAAATATAATTAAAAAGTAATAACGAGGGTATCTGACTTCATTTCGGCCAAACCTTAATTACGGCCACCAATTTAGGGTGTTTGAAAATTAGTTTATTTTTAAAACACAAAAAAAGTACAAAATTAACTGGATGAATGTTAAATAAAGTATTTTTGCCAAGTTTTTTATTGTTGTGATTCTGCATTATCAGCAGTTTTATACAACAAAAGTACATTTTTGTTATTTTCTGGATTTTTGTTCTGTGTTTAAAGGAGCACTGTCACAAATCAAATTCCTATAACGCCCGAACCGGACTGCTCCTTTAATACCAAACCTACCTAACTTAATTTTGGTATTTAGAAGGCTCCACTACAAGGCTACAAAATTTTTAAATTTCAGCTGAATCGGTTCAGTATTAAAGGAGCAGTCCGGTTCGGGCGTTATAGGAATTTGATTTGTGACAGTGCTCCTTTAAACTGAATTAAATTAAGCCGAGACAATATATAACCTTAAAATAACTTGTATTTAGTGCTCAAAATTATTTATTTTCATGTTTTTTTATGTTTTTTGTTTATTTATATTTATTATATTTTCAAAGCAGTTTGCAATGCGTTTAACTAATTACGCAGTTTGAGATTTCGTTAATTACGGCCATCTTGAAATTTAGATGAAAGAACCTGCAGTTCTTTTGCTGTTATCAAATATCATGTTACGACTGTATTTTATAAACAATTTTTTTGCGCGTTTGACTTTTTTTAATGATTTTCATGTCAAAAAAAATTTCAACAAAAACACAGATTGTTTGAAAAACCACAAAAACAAAAATAGTTTTTAAGGTTTGACATAATTATTTAAAGTGTTGCTAATAGCCTTAAAAGTTTGCAAACGGGAAAAATTAAGTTATATGTAAATTTTACGGTTTCAAATATTTATCGGTTCAAAATCTCGATTCTTTCCCTGTAAAATTTCTTAAATACTTTTTAATATTACAGAAACAAAACCATTTTTTGAGGATTTTTAGTTTTTTTTTTCCGCTTCGTAGGTACGGCGCTGGTGGCGCACGTGGTTGCCACTTTTTTAATGTTTCAATTACATATAATTCTTCTATTTAAAAGTTTGAAATGGACTTTTTAAATTTAATTTTTATATTTTGAATAGTTTTAAAATCAAAACATAAAAAAAACTTATGTAGGTTTGAAATTAGTTTCAAAGCACAAAACTTAATATTATTTTTGCTAATTCGAAATTTCTTAAATACTTTTTAATATTACAGAAGCAAAATCATTTTTTTGAGGATTTTTAGTTTTTTTTCCACCTCGTAGGTACGGCACTGGTGGCGCGCTTGGTTCCCACTATTTTATTGTTTCAATTACAGATAATTCTCTATTTAAAAGTTTGAAATGGACTTTTTAAATTTAATTTTTAAATTTTGAATAGTTTTAACATCAAAACATTAAAAAACCTATGTAAGTTTGAAATTATTTTGAAAGCACAAATTTTAATATTATTCTTACTAATTCTAAATCATTGTTTACGAAATACTATTTTAGTGATGTTTTCTAACTATTGTAATGTTTAATCAAAAAAACCAAAATTTATTTAGGACAAACTGATATATTAAAGCACTTTAACACGATAAAACCTATCATCGTGTAGCAATTTTAATTAATTAAAAATAAAGCAAAAAATGGGAAGAATGTAAAAATAACCCAACACCTTTTTACTATAACAATAATATAGAATAAAATTAATAACCACGGAAAAATAATAATATATGAAATAAAAGATAATACTATAAACGCGCATTATAACTATAAATTTAAACATGTGATGAAAAAACACGTTTCGTCCCTAAATTCGGACGCATTTTTTCATTCCCAATAACCTGAGGCGAAAGCGGGGCTCATAAGTATGGGTTTAAACTTAAGAAACTAAAAAAATTAAATTTTTTTCAAATTTTGTTTGTTTTTTTTCTTTTTGCAACCTCTCTTGTTCTCGTACAGTCAAAAATGCTTATTCAAAACTAAAGGTAAACCCAACGTGGCTGCAACAGTTGTTTGTTTGATTAAAAAATGCCCCCATTAAGTAACCATTCAAATCACGAGAATCTAACGTCACTTTATCAGCCAAATAGATTCGATTTAATACGGAGTGTTTGTTTGATAAAGTAACGTCATATTCTCGTGATTTGAGTGGTTTTTTAATAGGGGACATTTTTAATCCAACGAACAACTGTTGCAGCCACGTTGGGTTTACCTTTAGTCTATAAAAAACTTTAAACCTCTACTGATTTTTAAGTGTAACAGAAATTTTTGCACCAGAATAACAAAAATAGTAGCTATTGTTTGATTTTTGGACCAAATCTTGTGTCGATTGGGAAAGTCAGAAACTTATCCAAAAAAGATGGCCCAAATTTAGTCGGCTGCGCTTAGATCATTTTGTGAAAATTATTTTGTAAAATAAGTTTTTTTAAAGTTGTTTAAAAGTATAAAGTATAGTCTTAAAAATGCAGATGAAGCAATTTTAAATGTATTTCAAGCTTTAAATTATCTTAAAATCGCTCGATTAAAAGACGACACTCCGTATTTCCAGAGCTCTTCCGCTTTTCCATTCCCGGAGCTACGGAGCATGATATTGGAAGGTAGAAACATCACTATTGGAAATACGTTCTGAAATTAACTTTTTTCAAATCTATTGGGTGTTCAGTTTCCGTTTTGTATAATTTTTTTGTGCAATTATCTGCATACATTCAACCACAATTTTTTGTAAAATACATATGGAGCCTTTTTTAATTATTACTCAATTCTATAATTTAGTTCTGAATAAGGGTTTTTTGGTGTAGGAAGAGGGTGCAATGACAACTAGCGCCAATCATATGTAGGGGCAAAACTGAGAAACAGCGAGCGACAAGTTCAATTTACGGTTTTAAATAATTAAAATATTTATTAGTTCAGAATCGACCTCTTCCCTTAAATATTTTTTTAAAATACTTCTTAATATTACAAAAGCAAATTTTTAGTTTTTCATCGCTTCGTAGGTATGGCGCTTTGGCGCGCTTGGTTTCCACTTTTTTAATGTTTCAATTACAAAAACTGCTTCATTTAAAAGTTTGGAATGGACTTTTTAAAATTAATTTTTAAATTTTGAATAGTTTTACAAACAGAACATTAAAAAACCTATGTAGGTTTAAAATTACTTTTAAGGCACAAATTCTAATTTTATTTTTGTTAATTCGAAATCATTGTTCACAAAAATACTATTTCAGTGATGATTTTTAACTATCGTGATGTTTAATCTAAAAACCAAATTTTATTTAGCACAAACTGATATATTAAAGCATTTTAACATGACAAAACATATAATTGTGTAACAATTTTAATTAAATATAGGTTTAAACGAAAAAAAATAAGAAAATTACGATTTTTTTCAAATTTTTTTTCCTTTTGTACCCTCTCTTGTACAGTAAAAGACGCTTATTCAAAACTAAAAATGAATTCTATCAGGGTGAAAATCGGTAGGTGGTAAAGTAACCACTCGTTCTTCGAGAAAATATCACGTGGAGAGATATACCTGACACAAGTCAATAATAATTGGTTACATCACCACTGACAACTTTTTTTATTATTTTTATTTCCCCCGTTTATTTTTCTATTTCTTCCTGAGGGCGAGCGGTTACGCCCTTAATTGCAACCTGAAAGATTTAAATTTTAGTCTATAGTTTATCTGGGTTTTATTTCTTTTGAAATGTTTTTGAGAACGTAATTTTATTGATTTTCTGTTGAAATTTTAATTTAAACTGCAGGGAGATATTTGTTTCTATATCGCAATAATATTCGCTTAATCTAAGAAACAAAAAAATACAGATATATCAATATTATGTTTGTTATGGAGAATTTCTTTTTTGTAGAATTAAAAAAAATATTAAAACAAAATTGCAGAAAACATGAGTGTTTTTTTTAAAGCCATTAAGAAAGAAAAATACACACACCTTGTTATCTGACAGTGTAACTTTGTTTTTTTCTGGATGGCTTGAAACAAATTTTGGAAAATTTTGAAGTTTCTTTATTAAACTTGTGTGGCAATTCATCAACTGTTTTTTTTTAAATTTTTTTAAAAATAAAATTAATAAATAAATAGGATTTTCGTTTTTTGAAACTTGTAAAAAATGATCTGTTGTATATAATTGTTTATTTTTATATTTTTTGTTTTTATGTGAACTATTTTTATATGCTTGTCTTTTTTTATGACTATTTATATATTGGTGTGTCAATTGCTAATTAAAACACCTGTTTTTTAAACAATTTTATTAACAATTCATTTTGAAAATGGAACTTAATTTAACTAATTTTCCAAATATAAAATTTCATTGTATAGTTATAGTACATTTAATAGTTTTCCAAAATAATAAAAAAAACTATCTCCTCCTTCTTGTTATAAAATTATAAAAATTTATGATGCTTTAAACTTTTTAGGATTAGCAAAGCAATAACCAAGACATAAAAAAACCTCAAAAGTTTTATCAATTGGTATTGAAATAATTTATAATTTTAAGCTTTTTGCTATTAGGAAATTTTATCTTCTTGGCTAGATAACGTTTTTTTAGTAATTTGTTTTTTCTTGTAAATTCATTTGTATAATCATGAGTAATTGGACAGATAAAACAAATTATTTTAAACTATTTATAAGTTTTTCTAATATAACCGATAAATAAATATTGCTATTTGTTAATGTAATTTTTATTGTTTATACGCTAGAAGAATGAGAATTTTAATGATAGGTCAACAAGACAAAGGAATTTGCACGAGTTAAACGAGTAATGTTTTTATTATTTTGTTTTTTCTTGTAGACTCATTTGTTTAATTATGTGTAATCGGGCTGATAAACCAAATTAGTTTTAAAGTATTTAAGTTTTTTTCGAATCTTACCAATAAATAAATATTGCTATTTTTTATTGTTATCTTTATCGTTTATACGTTATAAAAAAGGCTTTCGGAACCGGACAACAAAACAAACGAATGGCCTAGAGGAGTAAGCTTTTTGTCTGATTGAAAACCAATATTTTTTCGACCTGGGGTCGCATTCTGACGCAACACCGACTATTTACCCCGTTAAATCCATTCCAATAAAAATAAAAAAACAAATATTATTTATTTCGAAGTTTAATATATATATTTGTATTAATTGTGCCCTAATTTTCCAGAAATTTAAATAAATTGGTTAAAATGAAAAAAAAAGCCATTTAAATTATTTATTATATTGTCTCAACGTAGTATATATATATATATATATATATATATATATATATATATATATATATATATATATATATATATATATATATATATATATATATATATATATATATATATATATGTTAATTTTTTTTTAAATCCAAAAAATAAAATTCGAAGAGGGGCATTCTGTCCTTTAAAACGCCACCACTATAACTTTTTCAAACAACAGGCAGTTATGCTTCCTTCTTTACTCCCCTCCCTTCTCTAAACCGCCACCGCATGTGGGAAAGAAATGAATGCAATGAATATTTTTCTCCCTGCCTCCAGCGCGGGAACACCTCCCACAAAATGAAAACTTGTTTCCCCTTCACTCCCCCTCCCTTCTCTAAACCGCTACCGCATGTGGGAAAGAAAATTAATGCAATGAATTTTTTCTCCCTGCCTCTGGCGCGGCAAAACCACCTCACGCGAAATAAAAAATTTAATCAATGCGCGTATTTTATTTTTTATTAAATTAATCCTACGGGGAGAAAATATTTAACCACCTCTCCAGTTGAATAAATTCTTATTCTTAAAACAATAGAAAAAATTTAACCCGACTTTTACCTAGGTAAAATTGATTTTTTACTCGCATCCTTAAGCACGTAAAAATAAGTTAACTCGGGGTAAATTTTAACCGCGCGCAGAATGCGCGCCCTGAAAAACTTACTTGCTTTTGTGAATAAATTAGTGGGAGAATTAGACTTTGAGTTAACTAATTTGTAAAAAAACGAAACAAAATTTTTACTAGCATAATATTGCTACATTTTTAGGAAGTTTCCATTAAAACTAGCAAACGAGTAAGGCCCCGTTCAAACCCGATCCCAGTTCCCAGATTCCAGTTCCCAGTTCCCAGATCCCAGTTCCCAGATTCCAGATCCCAGAAAAGGTCCGTTTACACCTGTTTGTTTACCGGGATAAAAACTCGCGCGCGCGGAGGTTGTTTTAGTTAAATAACGCACAAAAGATTAAATGTATAACACGAAACATTCATTTAAAACACAAAAAAATATTTAAAATGAATTTTAAATGTTTGAAATTCAATAATCAAAAAAATTGTAAAAAAAAAACAGTTTAATCTAAACAAAACAAAAGCGAAGCGTTGTAATTAAAATTCGTGCGTACAAAGCGTTATAAAATCGTTTGTAGGAATACAAAATAATCTTTAAAATCATAAAAACAGAGTATTTAAAAACAATTTTTGAGATGCTAAGTTAAATTATCAACAAAAAAAATGCTAAAAGTCAAGTCTAGTTTAATAAAACGTAAAATTTTATTACTTTTATAAATAAATTGATATTTCGAAAACGTTTTGATAATAATAGCTTAAAACTAGAGTCTTTCAAGCTGAAATTAAGGGCTTAACTGCTCTCCGCCAGGAAGAAATAAACAATAAACCCGCGAGCTGGAAAAATTTAAAAAAAGGTTTCAGCGGTTATGTGACCAATTAATTTTTTAGTTGCGTAATGTGTTTTTCTGCACGTGATATTTTCTCAGAGAACGAGTGGTTACTTTACTACTCGTCTATTTTCACCCCGATAGAATTTATCTTTAGTTCTTTTTTAAAACTAAAACTTTTAAACTTGTTTAAAAATATCGTATTAGCATTGTTTTGGTTAAAAAACAACAATTTTCGTTCCATATTTGTACACCCACCTGAAGAAACAGAAAAAAAAAAGAAGCGGAGCGTTGTAATAATTGCGCACAAAAAGTTTTTTTTAATCAATATTGTGCAGCTGCTGTGGCCACTGGCTCGGCCATTGGTGCTTGCAGCTGCTGTGCGCAAGCACCAATGGCCGAGCCAGCAAACAATTGAAATTGTTTACGCCGTTAAATAATGCGCGCGTTCAAATATACGAGAGTAATTATGCAAATTATTAAAAGGCAAAAAATAACCACACCTAAATACGTTGGCATTAACGAGTGTTTTACCTATAAAAGTATTTTTAGTATAAATATTAGAGAAAATCCAAAAAAATATAAATTAGATTTATGACATTTTTTTCTTCAAAGGTACCATTTTTCCCAAAACATTTAGGTTTTGGACAAATTTTTCTTAAATATAAAAAATTGTCATTTTCGATACGATATCTCACAAAATCTTTAAATACAATAAATGACTTAACGTAAATATTAATAATGCAAAAAATTATTTTTCTAAATTGCATACCACAAACTTCCATTTTCTGAATAAAATAAATTATACTAAAAAATTAAAAGGAAATTAAAAAAAATCGCACTGGCATATTCACTTTTATTGTACAGTGTTCAGGGAAACCAAATGCAAAAGTTACCGATTTTCACGTATATAAAGATTTTTGTTTGAATTGTTGTAATCATGACGTCTTATGATATTTTTAAACACCCTGGCACAAAAAGTCGATTGGGTGGCAAAAACACCAGGAAACAGATATTTTGTAAAATTACTTTTGGTTTAAACTTATATGAGTTATTATAAAAATTAAATATTAAATAACTTTAGAATATACTAGTGTTGTAAAAAGTTATTTTTACTTTTACTTAAAGTAATAAAAGTAACGGATTTCGGATTACTTTTACTTTTACTTTTACTCGACTTTTAAAATTTCAAATACTTTTACTTTTACTCTTACTCGACTTTTGAAATTTCAAATACTTTTACTTTTACTCTTACTCAGATTTTCCACTGCAAATACTTAAATTAATTTAAGTAAAGCTTAAGTAATTTCAATGGGTTGATTTCCTATGGGCTTGTTGTAAAGTAAATGGCAAAAGACAATTTTTTATGCCGCTAACACGCTAAAACCATTTATTTTTACTAAAAAACTTATTAAAATAATAATTATGCATAAAATTAGCAAAAAAACTTTAGAACGGAGCTCTGGAGCTCCAAAAACCGGTATTTTGCTCCGGTTCAAAATTACTTTTATTATACTTTTACTCTTACTTTTACTTAAAAAAATAGGTCTTACTTTTACTTTTACTTTACTTAAATAAAATTTTGACCATTACTTTTACTTTTACTTTACTTTTACTCTTACTTTACTTAAATTAAAAATTTTCAATTTACTTTTACTTTTACTTAAAATAATTCAAAATCAATACTTTTTACAACACTAGGATATACTTTATATAAAAAAAGATATCTTGCAACAATTTTGACGCTAGCGTGATTTCAACGATCATACCCTAATTTTACCTAAACCACATGGCCACCGAGTGTTGAAAAAAATTTTGTGGGCTATTTTCACTAAATAGTGTTTCGAAAAAAATATAAAAACTGACTCACTGTAAACAAATACTTATTTTCTTTGATACCAATTTTTAAACGTTTGTCCGATTGTTTATATTGTTTCAATTTCATTTTAATCTAGTGGAATTTAACATTTTCTGTAGCATTATATGTTTAAATAATTTTAATTTTGAGCAATTTCAATTTAAAATGATTTATTCTTTTTAGTGTTTACAAGCAAAATTTTTAATAAATAAACACCACGATTCATTTAAGAAAGAACAATGTTAACACCAGGTCTAAACACCGAAGAGCTTTTGTGTTAAGTTTGATTTATTTTGCTGCGTAACTTAGATTAAGAGCTTTCATGAAATGCATAACAGCTTGTTTGATTAAAGAAATAGCAGCTTAATAAATGGCATATTCGGAAGAAAAACCTACTCTAATCCACTATTTTTCATGTGAATTTTGTCCTTTTGCGAAAATATTACAGCTCTGTTTGTTGATATCAATAAAGTGCTTTTTCTCTTATATACATTTAAATACTGATTTCCGTGTTCTAAAAATTGTACAGAGTCGTAGTATGTGTGTCAAACTTTTTTTTAATCGAAAATATTGTGTTTTTTCTGTTGAACTATTTTAATTGCTTTACTTTATTACTTTTTTATGAAAAATTAAAATTGTTTTAACTATGTGTTAAACTATTGTGTTAAATTTAATATATTTGCGTTTTTATAATTTCCCCCTTATTAAACCAGAGTTTGGTTTTTGTAGGCCATATCATTGTTCCGTACTTTTTGAACCTAAGGCGAAATATATAAAGCAATGCATACGTAAAATTTTAAGTGCATTGTCTGAATATATTCACATCCGTTTGTTCAAGTATCTGAAAACCTAAAATAAATACATTGTTGTTATTTTCTTCTTCATTTAGAACATCAAGAATGGAATATGGTATGTTTGAGCACAGTTTAATATATCATGCTAACCAAACCATATCCAAACCATTTGTTCTTGACCACGATAGTAGAATTAAGCCCTTAGCCACTGCTTGCTTCAGATTTAGCAATTATTATACACTAAGCTTGTAAGCAAGCAGAACAGCAAGAACTTTTGTACAACCATATGTACAAAGCGTGGTGTTGAAATCCAGAATGCTAGTACTTGCTAAGTAGAAGAGCATAGCCAAATCAGATAGATCAAAGGAACTAAATATAATCCTGTGATCCATCCAACCGACAGCTCTTGGCGTTTCGTGCGATAATTTTATACGCCTCCTGACTCGCACTCGTCAGTAAAATAATCAGGACGATAGCAAGTACCAGAAGCTAAAAATCTAAAACAGAGCGCATGCAAAACAATAAAATATATAACATACATTATTTATATATACATACATAAATATATATACCTACCTGCTTATTAACCATTTTTAAAACTTTAAATTGATTCATGCGCACAAAAGCGTTTAAATAAAAATAATAATAATGTTTTTAAATTTTACCCTCCGTTATATTCCATAAAATTTTAAATTGATTCATGCGTACAAAAGCGTTTAAATAAAAATAATAATAATAAGTTTTAAAATTTTACCCTTCGTTAAAATGAAAAAAAAGTATTTAGGCTCAATAGAGTCGAGCAACTTCATGTCTCAGCTGGAATTAAAGCTTATATCCTGGGCAAGACTAATCTTAATTCCTAAAATTAAAAGTTAATAAAATCACAAAGTTTAATTTGTGCTATCTTTAATTAAAGTTAGTTGGTTCTAATTTTTTTAGTTGTATCGACCTCATACCAAAAAAAAGTCCTTTTCTAAAAGTTAGTAATTTAAGAAGTTAAAAAAATTTAAATATAATCATATGGACAGTAAACAAACTTTAAATAAGTTCAAAAACAAAAAAAATTGTTAATTTTTTAAGTCCATTGTGTGTTTCTTGACAAAATCTTTGGTCTGTCATATGGATGTTTATAGGAAAGTTTTGTTTCGACAAAAATTGACAGTTTATTTTAGAAATTTTAAAAATTTTACCATTTTAACCATTAAAAAACAGTTTTTTTACCATTTCTGTAAAAATCTGTTTTGCACCATCAATTTATTGTTGAAAAATACAAACTGTTATGCTCCAAAGTAACTTTTTAAAAAAAACATTGATTTAATTTAAAATATTAAAATTTTCGCAGTTAAAAACAAAAATAAAGATGTTTTCTGTCAGTTTTGAGTTTCTCTAGAGAGTTTTCACTGCCAGCGTTAGTAGTAAATCAATAAAAAACGAAAATTACTCTTTTTGCACGACTAAAAGCAAATAGATCCCCCATTTTATGAAAGTATTATTTCTCCGTGTTAATTTTTTTTATCTAGATGGTTTATGTTTTGTAGTTATGTCTTTATTAGCGTAGAAAAACATAATGTACTTAAATAGATGATTAGATCTGAAATATTCAAAATATTACCTGGCACCTGGAAATTTTTAAACTATGTTAGAAATAAACACAAATCAATTTTGAAAATTATTTTTTATATTGCAATAATTATATGTTAAACAAATTCATGAATTTTGACTGTAATAAAATAAAACGAAAATGAGTGTAATAAAATAAAACACTTGGAAAAACCGAAAATGCATCATTTAATAATTCAAAATTAAGAGTAAGCCCGTAAAAATTTTTATCTCGGAAAAAAATGTTTTATTTTGTTTATGGTTTTTCAACAATTGTATTTGCAATTGTAGATTTTAATTTTGTGTTTTAAGAAAATTTTGTGACATATGCGATATCTTCTATTGATTGGTAACCGCATGCGCGAGCGTTACTGAAACGAACAATTTTATAGAAAATAACCAAACATATGTATAAAAAAGTCACATGAGAATATCTTTATTTTCATTTAAATTTATGCACATATAATAAGTAAGAAAATGTTAATAAATACGTGCTTTTATGCTTATCTGTACGCGTATGGAAATGGACAAGATTTATAGTTGCAAACTGTATTTATTAATTTTGTGTTTTAACTAAGAGAATTTCGTGACGCATGTGATATCTTTAATTAATTAGGAACCGCATGTGCGGGCGTTACTTAAATAAACGGTTTTATCTCCATTTTATTACTCATGTTTATGTGTTGTAAAAAACAGCATAACTTAGTCGACTTTGGACATTGAGAGTTAATTTTTTTAAAACATTTGGCTACATAAAGATCAATTTTTGCTTTTGGCTTACATAATTGCACAAAATTAACCATACGTTTTGCACTGCAAAAACTATATACCGGGTATTAAAAAATTCTTGCTTAAAATTTGAGCTTATAAACGTGGAACCTGCTTCCACCTTGCTTCTTATTTACTTTGCTTCCACCTTGCTTCTTATCTACTTTCAAGACAATTTTGACTGATTTCTACCTGTCTCCAACCTAACGGAGACCGTTTTGAGAGCTGTCTTTACCGGGATAAGCATGTAATCTCTACCACCTGTTTTACGGAGCTCCACAAGTATTGACTATAACATGTTTATGTTTTGTTATAAGTAATGAACTCATGCTATAAGCAATCGGAACTAAGTAAAAAAGTCCTGAAAAAAACTGAAAAAAGAACACCTTTTTTTGTTCTTTTTTCCTGTTCTAATAAGATTCATATTTCGCCAAACCTTAGCTAAAACTGTGCTAACCGATTATAGGTGAATTATAGTTAATTAAGTAACACAACTTTGTTTTTTAGCGCTTGAAAATCTAGAAAATCTCATTCTCCAATATAACAGAAAAAAAGCCTGTAAACTACTAAGTTCGACATTTATTTAATGTATTTAAAATTCCGTTTACTCTTATACTAATTAACATGAATAACAGTTTCCTTTTTTCGAACTACAGTGGACCACTGCCATGTTTCAATATAAATCACTGGCTTAGAAGAATAGACTGGCTGCAAATTCCAATCGTCCGCAACGTTTTCATCGTGATTTACACTGTTATATTTGTATCAGGTGGCGATGTTAGAAAAAAGTATTAGTAGAAAAAAAAAGAAAAATGACATGAGAGAGAAAGAAAGAGAGAAGAGAGAGAGAGAGAAAGAGAGAGAGAGAGAGAGAGAGAGAGAGAGAGAGAGAGAGAGAGAGAGAGAGAGAGAGAGAGAGAGAGAGAGAGAGAGAGAGAGAGAGAGAGAGAGAGAGAGAGAGAGAGAGAGAGAGAGAGAGAGAGAGAGAGATAGAGAGAGAGAGAGAGAGAGAGAGAGAGAGAGAGAGAGAGAGAGAGAGAGAGAGAGAGAGAGAGACAGAGAGAGAGAGAGAGAGAGAGAGAGAGACAGAGAGAGAGAGAGAGAGAGAGAGAGAGAGAGAGAGAGAGAGAGAGAGAGAGAGAGAGAGAGAGAGAGAGAGAGAGAGAGAGAGAGAGAGAGAGAGAGAGAGAGAGAGAGAGAGAGAGAGAGCGAGAGAGAGAGAGAGAGAGAGAGAGAGAGAGAGAGAGAGAGAGAGAGAGAGAGAGAGAGAGAGAGAGAGAGAGAGAGAGAGAGAGAGAGAGAGAGAGAGAGAGAGAGAGAGAGAGAGAGAGAGAGAGAGAGAGAGAGAGAGAGAGAGAGAGAGAGAGAGAGAGAGAGAGAGAGAGAGAGAGACAGAGAGAGAGAGAGAGAGAGAGAGAGAGAGAGAGAGAGAGAGAGAGAGAGAGAGAGAGAGAGACAGAGAGACAGAGAGACAGAGAGACAGAGACAGAGAGAGAGAGAGAGAGAGAGAGAGAGAGAGAGAGAGAGAGAGAGAGAGAGAGAGAGAGACAGAGAGACAGAGAGACAGAGAGACAGAGAGACAGAGAGACAGAGAGACAGAGAGACAGAGAGACAGAGAGACAGAGAGAGAGAGAGAGAGAGAGAGAGAGAGAGAGAGAGAGAGAGAGAGAGAGAGATTCTACAGATTGCAAAAATATTGCTGTTTTGTAGGTATGACGTTACTCGAGTGTTTGGTGATCCATTCTGTCATTCTGTTAATGTTTTAAACTTTTTTACGCTTACAAAGTTTTGAATAATTGTTTTAAATTAAATTCTGTTTTTGTCTTTAAATTTTGAATTGTTTTACATTTTAACATTATTACAATTTACTTAGCTTCGAAATTAGCTTAAAAGGAAAAAATATATTTTTGTTTATATCAATTTGATATCATTTTTTACGAAGCTACTATTTTAGTGATGATTTCTAAAGTTTATGATATTTTATCCAAAATTTATTTAGCACAAAATGAAATCTTAAATCGGTTTAGAATAATGAAACATTTATCATAATGTAGTAATTTTTGTAAGCTAAAAGGCTATAAAAACTAAGATTCTTTAAAACTTCACTTTTAATTTTCGTACCCTCCTCATGCCTACAGTAGAAAAACGATTATTCAGAAATATATAGTCTACAAGCATTTTCAAAAAGTTTTCAAAGCTGTTCTTGTTTTCATTGAGTAAATGTTAGCAAATTTTCTTGAAACATTTTTATTGTTTCGGACACCCCTGCGATCGTGTGGGCTATAGACAGGATCCTTGTGGGACTCCTGTTTTGATGAGTTTTTGTTTTGATTTGTAGTTGTTGTATGTGGTGTATGCTTTGCGGCCTTTGATGTAGTTGTTTATGAATTTTGTGATTGTTGTTGTACTTGTGTTTGTGCGAGTTTGTGTATGAGTGTGTGG
>JASAMX010010703.1:0-11788 GCA_030248175.1 Microlaimidae sp. YZB2_3 | reverse complement strand
TCAACAACAATTTCCTGGATACCTACCAGCTCAAGATACAAAACGGTGTTCTGGATGGAAAAATTTTAAGAATAGAGCGAGATAAGTTCGGAGATCAACATCAATATTTAATCCAAAACGGCTATCAAAACCAATACGAAATGCGAATTGAGGATCTGGCAAAAAATCAGGGCAAAAACCAGAACCTCAATGTAAAAAAAGGCCAAATCGATAGGTGTAGCCAATATCCAACCAATGGCGAAGCAAAACCTCAAGATACAACACAGCACAGCGGAGGTGGCTACAAGGTGACTATTGAGTATTCTCACGCTCAGGGTGAGATTGAAACGAATCACTATGATCGCGTTATCAACGCAACTGGATTTCGTTTCGATGCTGGAATATTTTCTTCGGACTGCACTCCGGATCTGCATATTCAGGAGAAATTCCCGAAAATGACCAATTGGTTCGAGTCCGTAAATGTGCCGCGCGTGTATTTTTGTGGGGCTCTAATGCAGTCCAACGCCTATCGCAAGTGCACCTCGGCGTTTATTCACGGGTTTCGTTATGGTGTTCGCTCGCTTTTTAATCATTTGGCTGAGAAATACGAAGGGATTCCGATGCCGCAAACGCAACTAAAGCTGGACCCGGAGCGAATATGCGATTTTATTATAAACAGAATTAATCGAAGTTCCGCTCTATGGCAACAATTTAGTTATGAAGCAGACTGTTTGACGGTGGATTTGGAGAATTGCCAAGTATGTATCTTTTGGTATTATGGCAGAATATTTGTTTGCTATTAAAATATTATTTATGACAGAAATAATCTGTATTTCGAATATATAAGGGCATTTCTGGGTAAATTTAACTATAACCCAAGCATTTGCTAGAAAAAAAGTCAAGTCTTTAATTGATACAAAACAATAATACAAAAAAATACAATACAAAAAAATAAATGTTTAACCAGTATACATATGAGCGGAAAATCTTTAAAATAACTCTATCAGGAAGGAGGGTAAATAACCCAGACCATCGGTTATCAGCTAAATTTTTAAAAAAATATTGTTTGTTACTTAAGAAATACAAAAAAACATTTTCTAACTCCTTGGGATTCTTTTTGCTGCAAATCCGCAAAAGAGATTCCGTGTGACCCCTTCTCAGTATTAAACTTGCACGTCAGGATTTTAAGGACCCTCACACACAATGTCATATAGTATTTGCGATCACTTCATATATGTTTACTCTGTGGGAATGGTTGTGGGAGGAGCTAATAGAATAACTTTTAGCCAATTAGTGCTTGGGAAAAAATTATTCCCCAATGAATGAAAGATCTCTTTTTTTCATAAGCACTAATTGGCAAATAGTGATTCTAATACGTTATAACTCTGTAAAAAATATTAACACTGAACAATTTCCGTTTAAATGGGAGGGTTTTGACTATCGTGTGACGAAAATTGCTGCCGGAACGCGGAGTTTAACACTGAGGAAAACTGGCGCAATATCCCTTCAGCGGTTGTGCAGCGGTTATTGAATGAAAAAAATCCCAAAAACTTATTATTAAATCTATCACTGCAAAAAAAAACTGGTCCTCATAAGTTAAACTTTTCATGAATACAAAATAAGCAATATCGTTTAATATGGTAGTAGAAGAAGCTATTGTGAGTATCCTCTGAAAACTTTAACAAAACTTATTAAAGTTTTATTGCAGCTTTTATTACAAAATTCAGATACTTTAATTTTGACCATGGGGCAGGTCTTGTTTTTTTAATAAATTGAATAAAAATATTTTTTTGGCAGACAGAACTGTGTGTTTTTCTTACCAGGTTTGACTAAAAATACCCTAGTTAAAATTTTAAATTGAAATTATAGGCTATCTACTACTATGAGATCCCGCGCCCTTGTCTTCTTGAGAGTGTCGTATTATCCGAAAAGAAATGTTTTGTTATAACATTAGAATTTGGCCATTGTGAGGAGCCCTTTGAAATTCCACGGATGCCATACCCCGAGGCGGCTGAGAAAAGCGTATTTCTCCACCCTGTCATAGAACACTACTCCAATGGAAAGCAAGTGGACAGTCTGCATCTGCTGGAAAATCTTTTTGGCGAATGGAAAGAAAAAGCTCATGTCGAACATTTGTTGATGTTTTTAAAAAAATATTTAATGCCGAAACGGTCAGCGTCTTTTTCGGGATAAATAATTAAACTTTTTTAATTATTAGCATGATTCAAAATGTAGATTGGGTAATATGTATCAGTGTATAAAGCCTGGCTCTTACTCCGTCCAAAGTGTTAAAGGACAGAATCCAAAGGACAGTCGAGATTGTGCCGCAGTCGCACAACGTACGACTTGTATACTAAGATCCCTAGAACAACTTTGGATTGGGCATTTTGATAATAATGATCGTTTGTTAATATCGTTTTATAGTATTTGTTTGCGCAGTTAGCGCTTAGTAATATCGGCCTTGCTTATTCTGGGTTAGCGACAGTTTTTAAGCCCCGATCATATTTTTTCAAAAGGACAAAATATGAAGACAAAAGTCCAAAGAGAAAAAAGTTTAAAAGACCAAGTCTAAGTCCAGTGTTTTGGACAAGCCAAAGTAGTCTTTTTGACAATTCAAAAGTGCTTCTAAACAATCCAAATGTATCTTTTAGGCAATTTAAACAGTCAAAACAAAATTAATATATTTCAACTAGTTTTTAAAAAGTCTTCGACCATTTAAAACTGTTCTTTTGACTTCCTTTAAACAGTATTTAAAGAAGTTTTTATACTTCATCCAAAAAACAACCTTCTAAAACTACTGAAAAAGTTTAAGATACATCTTTAAATTGTTCAAAGAGCTCCTTTTAGGGTTGTCCTTGGCTTTTCCACAAACTGTTTTGGACTTTGTCCTTTGGACACTTTGTACAAAGTATAACAGGTTTAAAAATTTCCATTGTGCTATGTCCTTCAGACCTTTTTGGACGTTGTGTTTCAGGTTTCGTTCCTTTAACACTTTTAACGAAGTTTCAGCCAGCCTTGAAAGAAGAATTGGAAAATTATAGCACAAAGGTTTACAAGTGAAAGAGTGCAATAGAAATAAAATCCTTGTTTTAACTGGAATTAAGAGCTTTGTTTTTTATTTATTATTTAAAAAGATTTCTTGTAGTGCTCATAGAAAGGTGCCTGCAAATTGTTCTGTGACTTGTGTTAATTTTGAAAAATTATATTTTTTCTGGTGGAATTCTATTTTTACCGGCAAAACGAAAATATGATCTTATACAAATTTTGAAGAGAAAAGCTAAAACGTAATTACAGTAACATAACAGTGATTATTTAGGAAAATATTTTGTTTTGCCAGTAATTTATTCAGTTTCAAAACCACAGAGATTGGCGCTTTTAAAAAAGATAATGGCGCGTTTTGCACAGATAACCTTGAAAAATGGGAAATATTCAATAAGTACTTCAGTAGTGTATTTAAACAAGACAACAGGATTATCCATAATTTTTCAAGAAGATTTGGGGTAAATCAAAGAAAATTTACTGTTTATTTCCCTGTTAAATTAGTTGAAAAAAGCTTAAAAAGTTACCAAATTAATCTACGAATACTTTGTAACAAATTCGACCTATATACTTAGGAAATATTGGCTTAGTTATTGCCGACCCAATTTCTAAACTTTTTGAATAATCAATGCTTTCTGGTACTGTTATTACTGATATTTGGAAAAAAACTTATGTCTTACCTATTTTTAAAAAGCCCACCTTGTTTGCGTCAAAACTATCGTCTCAATTTACTTACTTGTATTCGGTGAAAAATAATGGAGAACATCATTGTTGATGAATTATTTGTCTACCTTAAAACTAAAAAAAATAATTCATCCTGATTGATTTGGCTTTTTAAAACACAAATCCGTTGGCTTGCAACTGTTGTCAACTCTTGGCAATTTAAAAGCAAATAAAAAACACTTTTAGAAGCAATGTTCATGGATTTTTCAAAAGCTTTCGACTAGGTCAGTTCAAAAACTTAAAGCTCATGGAATTGGGTATTAACTTGTAATTAGATCACTAACTTTTAACAAATCGCAGACAAAAAATAGTTATAACTTTCTTGGTGGTTCTAACAGTTTTTTATCATTTAATTTTGCTTCTGTAACCAGTGGTGTTTCCCAAGGAAGGTCCACTGTTGTTTTTAATTTATATCAATGATCTGCCCGACAGCCCAGGCTTAAAATTTTTTTTAAACTCTTTGCTGACGATGCAAAGTTTTATAGTGTCATTGATAAAAATACCACGCATAATTGTTTTCAGAATAACGTAAAAAAATTTTGTTTGGGGGCAAAACTTTGCAACTGAACATTGTTATAAATAAATGCAACGTATTACATTTAGGATACAACAACATTAAATTTAATTATACCCTACACAATATACCCATAGAAAATAAAGGATTTATTCGATATTTGGGTATATTGATTGACTCTAATTTTAACTTTTCACAAAATTGTGCGTTTATAGCAGCCAAAGCTTAAGGTGGCACGATATAGTTAGGATACCCTGTCGGTTTTTGTGTATTACTCGTGCAATACGAGACGGACAGAAGCAAACTGTATATTGGGAGAAAGGGTATTTTATCGGTCAGTTTATTATCCTTAACATTTTTGGTGGACCATTACACGCCGAGATCATATTCTCACATCATATTTTTCTTTTAAATTTACATCAAAATTCTATGTTAAGTCATTTTTATAATTTATTGTGATTGTCATTTTTATATATATTTAGTAATGTGTAGTCCATTTATTATGTTTTTTTTTTAATTTAAAATCTGTACGATTTATGCATTGTGATTAATTGATTTCCATGTTTTTGAAAATTCTAGATGTAATTTACAACTGAAGATGAATTAAGAAAATTCGAAAGCTCTTGTACATGTACGCAATAAACGTTTTAAGATTTTTTTCTTTTGAATTTTTGTTAGTATTTAATATGTAACTTTCATGTATTGATTTCCATGTTGTATTGTAAATATGTTACTTAATTGTAATCTTTGCAACATAAACTTTCATAATTTTATAAATTTAAATCACGTATAAAATTGTCTGTTAAAAACAATAGTCTGTTCCAAAATGACAAAACGTAACGTAAACGTAAACTTAAAACGTAAACTTTAAAACGTTATATTTCTCAAGAACGGCAAAACGAATTAGAACAATACCTATATCAGTGTGTAGCTTAGATTTTTAGCTATTATTTAAAGCTAAAAAAAGTAATGTTCATTAATGACGCCATCACTGCGGCCAATACGTTCAAAAAAGCCTGGGCCTCAAAAAATTATAACTTTTTTATTACTACAAGATAAGAAACGCTAATTCGTATGCTGTTAGCTTATACTTTTTCAAAGTTTCTCTAAAAATTTGAGTTCGATTGGAACGGTGAGTTTTTTTATGCTGTTTGAATGCGGCCGGTTTTCGCCTTTTAAAATAGGGTACCATTTAAATTTAAGATCGCTCGATTATTTTTTCTTAGCTAGCACCATCGCAAGTTATAAACCAAATGAGCACCATTTTTTTCCAGAATTTTTGACCTAAATTTTTTTGCGGGGTGACCCTCCGGTGGGCTTGGGGGAGGGCAAAACAGAGATGCTTAAAAAAAAATTTAAATTTTTTCTCAAAGCCATTAAAAATGTAAAATTTATCAAAAATAATGACTTTTGATTTTAGGGTTGTTTCAAAAGAACCTAATATTAAGCTTACAATACGCTGTAAAAAACAATGAATTTAAAATTTCGAAGCATTCCAAGCCCATATTGTGGCATTAGCAGCAAATCTTTAACTTAAATTTTTTTTCAAAAAAAAAATCTTAAAGTTTATTTTTTTTGAATTTTCATGTTATTTTGTTAGAAAAATATATTTTCAAAGTTTAATTCTTACTACGAAATTACCAAATATCACAGCTAAAACAATGCTCTTTTAAGTGTTTTCTTTCTTGCAATTATGTTTCCCCGTTTGTTAACACAAAAACATGTTTCTATATAATATTGTCTCTCAACAGTTACAAATATCCAAATGTAATTTTTGGAAGTATTGCTTTTTTTCGTGTAAAAAAGTTTGAATCCTCGATTTTTTCTAAATTATGTCATTTTAATTGCCGAAGAGCCAATTAAAATCAATCATCAATTATGACGTACGTATATGATAAAAATTTGCATGGGATAAGGAAATATTTTCGAATTTTACAAAAAATTATTTTGCGTTTTCTTGGGGTTATTTGGGCCATTTTTTTAAATTTCATATAAAAAATATATAAATTTTAGAGCTAACCTTCCAAAGTTAATTATTGTTGCAAAACTTTTGAATTTAGACATTTCCTGCTGTCAGCATACGGGCTTGGAATGGTTCCAAATTTTAAATTCGTCGTTTCTGACAGCTTATTTTAATTGTGTCAAAAAACTTAATATTAAGCTTAAAGCTTAATATTAGGCTTTTTGACACAATCCTAAAATCAAAGGTGGTTATTTTTTGATAACTTTTACGTTTTTAATGGTTTTAAGAAAAAAAATTTGAAAAAAAATTTTAGGCACCTTTGTTTTGCCCCCTAGTCCCCCAAGAGATCACCCCAAAAAATATTAGATCAAAATTTTTGGAAAAAATAGCGTTGATTTGGTGTATAACTTGCGTTGGTGCTGGCCACACCTCAAAAGCATCGAGCCATCTTAAAATTAAGTTGGCCTCCATATTAAAAATCGTTAAAAAATCGCAAAAACCAGCCGCATTCAAACCGTTATGAAAACCCGTTCTATTCGTGTTAAAATTTTCAGGGAAAACTCGGAAAAGTATAAGCTAACAGCATTGGAAGTGGCGTTTTTTGTTTCGCAGTAATAAAAAAGTTTTGATTTTTTTGACGCCCAGGTTTCTTTCACCGTTTTAGCCGTAGTGATGGCGTTGTTCATAAAAATTAATCTTTTTTTATTCAAATGATAGCTAAAACTCTAGGCTGCATACTGATATAAGTATTGTTCTAATTCGTTTGGCTGTTCTTGAGATATAACATTTTAAAGTTTACGTTTTGTCGCTAGTCTCAATTATTTTTGAACAGACTATATAGCTTTGATTAAAACGTAATGCCCTGTAAAAACTTGAATAATTGTATATCGTTCGCAGATGAGTTGACTCATACCTATAGCACTTTATCTAAGCTGCATAAATTTTAACATAACTTTTGCAAAGTTTTGCTTTTTTATTATTGACATTTTTAGACTTGTTTTTTAAATTTTTTCACAGCTGCTTTTGTTGAGACAATAATTTCTAAAACGAACTTACGCTGTCAAAATAAATCATGGGGATAAATAAAGTTTAAAAAAGCTAAAATTACTTTGTTAATGTTAGAGATTTAAATTTTTTCTTGTTGAATTGAATTTTTGGTAAAAAAATTTTGCTTTAACCGTTAAAACCTTGTTTTTTTAACTGGAATATCCCAAAATTAAAAAAATCCCAAAAAAGACTTTTAAAGGTTAGTATTCTGTACAGTACAGTAATTTTCTCAGTGCAAAAAATTTTGGTACAAAAAATATTTCTCAATGTAAAAAGTTTTGTTACAAAAACTATGAAAAAACACTATCAGCTTTATTTCGGATAACTTATTAGCAGGTTAACAAAGTAATAATGTTTTTATACTTGTATGAGAATACGTCTTATTAAATAATTTTTTTCACCAAAACGATGAAACAAAAACGTAAAACAAAAAATGATTGGCAAATATTACATTTTCTAAAATTCTTGATTTCGAGTAAATTTTGATGTAATTTTGAAAAAACTAACATTTATAGAACAAAAAAACGCAATTTTTAATATTTATATAAAAGCTATACAGCTAAATTGACTAATTCTATTTATAACAAACAAGTGATCCTGCTTTACAGATTTTATTAAATTTGGGGTAACAATTTAAAAAATTCAGCATCGGACCGACTAAAAATATTCTTTATGCGAGATCTGTAGGATGGTCTGAGACGTATATTTTGTAATGTCCACTAAACTAGATTTAAATCTAATTTCTGAATATTGTAAACAATCCTGAAAAAAGTCACGTTTACTTCTAAATTATATAACATGAGGTCAACGTGAAAGTTGAAATTGGGGGAATTTAGATTTAAATGTGTCAGATTTTGGTGTTCAATTTATTTGGGCAACAACAAAAACCTTAATAACAGTATTAAAATTTCATTTAAAATTTTTTAATCGAATACAAAATTTTTAGTCTCTTTCTATTTTTGAAAAAAAGTAACTTTTCTTACTGCTTATGCAGTCTAAAATGAAACCAAACCGTTTTTATTACAAAAACTCAGACTAAAACGTGTAAACGGGTGTTGGATGAAACCTGCTTTAACGGATAGTAACATTTTCTTTTTAATTAAATTAAAATAAGTATTCTTATGCAGCGTTTTAATAAGCGCTCTGTGTATCTCTATACAGACGATTTTTTGAAAAAAATCGTTTAATTGACCGTTTTAACTCTTCTTAGTATCAGATTTAGGTAGGATATTCCGATAACAAACTATATGTTTTTGAGTTGTGTCCAAAACGCAAGTTGAAATATTTCAACATGCGTTTTGGGCTTGTTAGACTGTCTTTTAGACGTCCTTTGAACTGTCCAGAAGACAATTTTACTTTGTTAACATTGTCGTTTGGACACTTTGGGCGAACTATGAATCAGGCTTAAGCGGTTCAGCAGTATTGTAATAAAAACAAGAAAAAAATTAAGTGCTTTTTTTGATTTTACAATTACATAATTTGTCCAGAAAAAATAAAAATAATAATATTATTAGTTTTAATAAAAATGATACAGAAAGTTTGCATTTTTAACATTCATACTGAGATGCGTTTGTCGGGATATTGATCAATCACTATTGTTTCTCTGTAGCTCAGGATCCGTGCTTTGTGATAGTTTAGTGGCTTTTTATTTCGGACAATTTTTATCCGAAACACATTTGTCTTCGTCGTTTTTCGCATGGCCCCATGGACAAGTGCAGTGTAGAAGGTCGCAAATACTTGGACATCTGTTTCGCCACTCCCCATTGGATTCCCCACAGCGGCGCGGGCACATCGGTGCGCAATCTCCCGAGGAGAGGATTTCGTCAGGCTTACACTCGTAGCTCGGACAGTCTGAGGAATTAACAAATTACGTGTCAACCGACCTTATGTACCCATCTTTCATGGCATGAATGTACCGGGGATTAAAGTACCTGAGGTCAAAGTACCAGGATTTAAAGTACCAATTTATTTTTGGAAATTTTTCAGTTTTTGTCCAAGGCGCTATCTGAGTAAAAAATATACAACATAAAAGCTTTTTTTGATTTTATATTTTTTTTGACTAAACTACGCACGATTATTTACACTTACGAACGTATTTTTAATTTGAATAACAAAGATTTTTGCTGTTACTCAACTGTGTTTTTACAATTCTTTTATTGATTTTCCATATTGATGAAAACCTTAGATTATAAGTTTTTTATCAATACAGAATAAAAATTATGTTAAAACTGGAGTTAAAATAATAAATAATTGAAGTTGTATAAATATATAAATTTTTCCACAAAATCACTACCAACTAATGCATGCTTTTTAAAAAATGTTTGTGATTTACAAAAAAATTTCAGCTTTTAGGTGAACCTAACTAAACAAAAATTATTATACTTTTAAAAAAATCTTTGCTTATTTTTTGCCTCTAAAAAATAATCGGAATAGTCCACGAGAAGAATAATTTTCATATAAATATTAACGAATCGACCAAAATTATGTAAGAAAAATTTGCACAGGCATAGTTGGGACGCAGCTGATTGGATGTTGCGTATGATGTTTATTTCAGTAATAGTACGTTTAGCAGTTTTTGCGCGGTTTTGCAACAACAGTGTGATGCTACGATGCTGCAGTTTTAGCAGTCCATTTACAGCGGTGCTGCGACAGTTGCGATTTGGGAACGCACTTTTCAACCAAACCGTATGCACATGACTTTGGTCGATTGCTGTTTTTTTAAAAAAAAACTGTTATTTTGTTTGCTTCTGTAAGCTAATTAAGCTTTTCTTTGTAATTGGTAATTTATTTTTGGTTTAAATGTGCGTTTTTTTTCAATAATCAAATTTTTTAATCAGTTCATTTTTAACAGTTAAACCAATTTAAAAAAAAAAACTTTTAAAAAATATATTAATATTTATTGAGATATTGCCGCTTAAAAAAACTTCAGAAAACTCGAATTTTTTAGCTGGAATCAAAAATGTTACTAAAAAATTTACATTAAATACTTTGAATAGAGCACCATTATAGGAATGTTACCCAAAAACACAAAAAAATAACAAAAGTTTTTGAGGATCTAGTACTACAAAACTTAGAAACTGGCGCAGAACGGAAGTGCGTTTTAAAAGTTACCACACGAAACTTACTAAAAAAAATAAAGTTAAAAAAGTGCTAGCTTCTTCATCACATTTAGAGGACTGCATTTTTAGTTTAATAATAATTCTTTCTAAATTTCCAATTCACGTTTTTTTAGTAAATATTTTGAATACAAAATTTCGGTTTTCTAAATAGATATTTTGTATTGCGGTAATATTTGTCCAAAACAAATTAAAAACTATGTAGGCGAATACCCAAATTGCTTAAATAATTTGTTCAATAAACCATGATTCCTCAAAGGTAGGTCGGTTGACACTATACCTTTCAGCTCAATGCATCTAGCTTTATGACGCACAAAACCTCCAGCACATCGACATTTTTGCCGCGCCATTTTAGTGCGACACCGTCTACTGTAAGCGTAGAAGGTCAGGGGATGATAATCACAGTCGGGCTCGCATTCCAAGTCTACACTACCAGTAACGCCTTAAAAATCAGCCTGTGTGACTTTAAAAAGCTTGGGTTTTTTAATTTGTCAATAATCTTTTTTTTTTCAATTTTGTCAAACTTTTGTGTATTTGAATATATCTGAACAAATCTATTTGAATATATTTACTATAACATGAAAACCCTAAAGCCTATATTCTTAAATTTTCTGCTTTCAAGTGCTAAATATGACTTTTATATTAGCATATAAAAATAGAAAATTATGAATGCAAGACTTAATACAAAAAACTTTTCGAGCACCAATCAATTTTTATACATTTAGAGATTTCATTTTTGTCAAAACATTTTTTTGGTCTCCAACTCTTTTTATAGTATATTTTGGGAGATTTATTAGACTGTTTTTAATTTTAAAACAAAGCAGAAAAACTAAGACGTCACTGGTGTTTTCTATTTCGTTGTCATTTTTGCAGTTTTGTGATCTGCAAATTTTACAAATAACACCATTCACAAAGAAAATAAAAACTAGAAAGCCGTAATTGCCGTAAAACATTTTTTCGTGTATTTCTAAAAATGTAATAAATGTAATAAAGGTTGGAATAACTTTTTACATTGTTGTCTAGTATTTATTGGCTCAGGAAATATGTTGTTTAAAAAAATACTGCAAAAAAATCTTAAAATATAAAGTCTAAAAAGTGTAAAAGAGCAAACCTTTACACACTTTAATAGTGACAAGTTTTCTTGAAAACTAAAGTTTAAAAAATATAATTTTTTAAATTATCATAAATATTAATTTGCATTAAAAAGCGAAATCAAATATTTAGAAAGTAAATAGTTTTAAACAATTTCTTGTACGCATAATGATACAACACTTATACTCTACTGGTGAAACAGTCGCAGAATGACCCTTCGTAAAACTTTCGCATATTTTGACATAAACACATAAACCGTACATTTGCGAATTTTGTGAAAATGCGCAAAAAACAAACCACGACACACTGGTAGTT
>JASAMX010010701.1:0-47863 GCA_030248175.1 Microlaimidae sp. YZB2_3 | reverse complement strand
ATGTGCATCAAAAATGTCAACATACAGTATTTGTACAATGGATGTGTACATAGTTACACAAATGTTAAAAAGTATTTAAACATAATATGTAACTCACACATATATTACTAAGTCTCTAAGTTTATAAATCAACAAATTCTTCCATTTTTCTGTTATAGTTTAAGGAAAACTAGATGTGGCTCGTTTATTTGTTAATGCAATGAAAATACCGGGACGATATATTAACAAATTAAATCCTAGCAATTTAGCACCACTTAGATCCACCAATTTTCAACCTCTAAAAGTTTTTATGATATGTGATTGGTTGATATAAATAGCGCTGAATTACCTTTTTTTAATTTTTTGCTAAATAGTCCTTTTTGTAAACAGAAAAACCAGCCACCTATAGAATGTTTTTTTAGTTTTTTTAAAATTTTTCTATTATATTTCGGGTCGATAAAAACTTTATTGATTAAAACACTATTGCACGAACACGATTAAAAGATTATTTTGGGAAAAAAGGTAATATTTATTTTAGAAAAAATACTATTATAACATAATATTAACCGAACATTATAACATAATTTTTTATTTTAAATAATACAAAAAAAAAATAAAAAAAACTCTTTAAATTATTGATACTTTTTGAATTGAAATACATTGTATTAAATAGAAAACAATTATTATTTTAGAAAAGCACTAACAAAAAATTTTTTGTTTTAAAAACTATTATCAAATCAAAATTAGTTTTTTAAATACCACTACAAATTTAAAACAAAGATAGAATAGTAGTATTTTGGTATTTTAAAAACTTAGTAAAGTTATGTTATGTTTAAAAAATATTATGTTCTTATTGTAAAATATTCAAGATAATAGTACAGCGCTGTTTCGTAATTCTAAAGATTTGTAAAGTTATTGTGGTAATTTTACAAATTTATTTAAAGAATATTTCGCATCTAATTAACCTTTCGTTACTCTTGTTGTAAAACAACAGTGGGGATGGTATAAATTGTATGTTTTTCAAGAAACTTCTAAAATTAATAAATCACAATGCTATTCTTGGTTTTGAATTTTAAAACAAAACTTATAACAGAAAAAACTTAGCGTTTCTTCAAAGCGGATCTGAAAATTAAATCTTCAAAATTCCTAAGAATTTTTTTTATTAAAAAAATAATTGTCATTTTAAGATTATTTCGCAATTAACACATTCCCGTCGTGATTGCTTTTCCTCCATTACTGCGGCGAAACCTTTGTCCTACGATGGTTGTATCTTCGTCTGATTATCGTTTTGTCGGAACTTCACCGTGGTGAACTTTACGTAATACATCTAGGTAGTACATAGTATGCGCAAATAAAATTTGCATATTGCTGCCGTAAAACTTTATAATATTTCAAGTTTATTGGGTAGTGAGCGAGCAGATATGAGTAGTTAAAACTGTATGATAGTAATATGTAAATTTTATTAATGCATACTTACATCTAGGTGGTACGCATATTAACGCGTACCACCTAGATACGACCTAGGTGACTCGTAGAGTTAACCGCTGTGAAATTTTCACACCACACTGGTCATACAATGATGCCATCAACGTGGGACTAAATCTTGCCATGGTGAGACGAAGGTTTCACCATGGTGGGAGGAAATTTTCACCTGGTAACCATAGGAAAAAAAGGCGGTCACGGAAGGCGGGTTAATCTTTGATCTTCAAATGCATGAGAGGCAAAACATACGCCCATGATAAAATCGCCCCTTTTTTCAGCTCAATTCTTAGAACATTTCTGAAGTTTAGTATGAATTTTACTCAATTAAACATTTTTGTACGAAAACATATGAGCCGGTTTTAAAAGAAAGAATTTCTCAGCCTCTTCCATAGATTTTTGCAGTCATATCACGATATTTTCGGTAGAAACATCACTATACAATGTAAACTATTCAGTTAAAGCAGTCAGTCATTTTTATCGTAATGAGTGCAACTTGTTTGAATTAAAATTTTATATCAATTTGATTTAGTTTAATATTTTGTGACGAAACTCGTGAACCGGGTTTGTTAGTCTGTTCGCTGGAATCTTGTCTGTTTAACGATTTTAACGCTTCAGCAAGATATGTTTTCTTCCGTGGGGAACTTACGCCTTCTCCGCCTTTCATCCGATCGTCCGCTTTACTGAAAGTGCTGATGACAGTGCCATTGCGGACTACTTCCGGATCTGTTACTAGACAACGTTTAATAATCTTGACGAGTTTAAGCTCCAAGCTTCTCAAGCGATTATAAAATTTCACAATCAAAATAATACCAGGTTGCAGAAAAAGACGCTGAAAATCGGCCGCCGGCGTAAGAGGACAGAGCATCGCGTGGCGAACTGTCAAGGTGCTTTCTGGTCTGTTGACAATGATACTTATTTTTTTAATTTTTTTTGATTTTAAAAAAACGGATAATTAGTGATATTCCTACCCTCCAGTATCATACTTCGGACCTCCGGCCATTTAAAGCGAAAGGAGCTCCGAAACTCCGCTCCTTAAATAAGCGAGTTAAAGCTTAATTTTCCTTTTTCCTAAACCTTTTCTACCATTCACTATAGTTTTTTCTTAACCATATACTTTTATTGTCTGCTTATTATTGGAGCTTCGGGGAACATCACTAGCAAATACCTATCTATTTATTATTCATGTATTCACACGTTGATCAAAAACGTCTAATTTTAACTAACGTTGCTCAGTGTTACAGGTCTCAATAGAATTGTGCCGTTATATAAAATCACATTCAGTCAATGAGTTCTGAGCAAAATATAGCAATCAACACGGCACTTAAATAACTCCACTCTTAAAACTCAATATATCAAAACAAAGAATTTAAAAAATTTAAAAAAAAAATAAAATACACTAGAAACAAATAGAAAATTTAAAATATTTTGTTAGTTAAAGTACATGTACTATGTAGCGTATTTTAAAATCCCCAAAAAAAACTTAAACCCCGGAACTTTCAAGCGCAACAGCAAAAAAAAATTATAATAATTAAAAAAATCTATCCATTTGTGAAAAACTAAGCTAAACAAACGGAACTTAAAGGTGCGGTGCGGAGTCAAACTTTTTGTCTTCGATTTTGATAATTTTTTGTCAAAACATTACCCCTGCCCCCAATAGCCCACAAAAATTTTTTCAACAAAATATCTTCAGTGGTTCAGGAGTTATGACCCCCCAAAAATGACGTTTTTCGACAATTCTGTACGTGAGAAATTCCTCAATGGGTATAACAATTTACGTTACAAATTATGCACTCAAAGAAAGCGGATATTTTCTATTTTAAATTGATATCTTGATCGTTAAGATTGGTGCTATATTTGTGGAAATATTGCGTTTCCCGTACAAAAAACCCGCAACTTTTTCGTTAAAAACACCAAACCACGGTAGTGATTTTGTGAAGTTTGTCCAACCTTTCTTTCTTTCAGTTCGTGTTTTTAGCAAAAAAATTGAGGGTTTTTTGTACGAAAAACGCAATACCTCAACAAATAATGGACCAATCTTAACGATTAATGTATCAAATTAAATTAGAAAGTAGCTGCTTTCTTGTATAATTTGTAACTTAAATTGTTATACTCATTGAACAATTCGTCACGTACAGAATTGTCGAAAAACGCCATTTTTGGGGGGTCACAACTCTTGAATCACTGGAGATATTTTGTTGAAAAAATTTTTGTGGGCTATTGGGGGCAGGGGTAAGGTTTTCTCAAAAAAAAATATCAAAATCCAAAACAAAAGTTTGAATCCAAACCGCACCTTTGACCCGTGTGTTTTCAACAACTTTTTTTATTTCTTATCATTTTGGAGATTACTAGACTGCACCTTTATTGGACGTAGCAATCAAAATAAACGGGCTAAGTCCAGCGGGAAAAACAATGCCCATGTGGTAAATAGGTCCGATCAGTCTTCCATTTATTGATGGTATAATATAAGGTAGAAAAATGGCCAACAATGAAATATTTTCAACAAAAAACAAGACGAAACCTAAACCATTTTTTTTAACATATATATATAAATATATATATATATATATATATAAATAAATATATATATATATATATATATATACACCTATCTTCCACCGCGAAACGAAATGCCTTTCGGATACAATATTCTAGTATTGTAAAACTTGAAATACTACAAATAATAAAACATATGTTTCAAAATTTATGGCGGCTTTTATGTTTTAATGAAGGAAAGGAATGCCATTTAAGATAATATATTAATAAATAAATAGTTTTGGAAAATTAAAAAGAAGCTTTAGCACGATGGTCAAAACCCTCCCATTTAAACGGAAGTTGTTTAGTGTTAAATATCTTCACAGAGTGATAACGTTATAAAATCACTTTTAGCCAATTAGCGCTTAGAAAAAAATGGAGATCTCTCATTCATTGATCAAAATATTCCCAAGCACTAATTGGCTAAAATAGCTCCTCGCACAACCATTCCCACAGAGTAAAACATATATGACTTTATCACGAATACTATATGACATTTTGAAGGTTCTTAAAATTCTGACGTCAAAATATATTATTAAATAGTTAGTTTTAAAAACTTAAAAAGGAGCTGTAGAAAATTAAAAAAAATATTGGCGTCAACTATAATCTATACGAATATTTCGTGCAATGGCGGCAAAATTAAAGTTTAAGCCATTATATCTCACTAAAGGAACAGAGGATTTGGTACAAATATTCGAGAACAGCTCACTCTTGGATATTCACTGAAATAGTTAAAAACTTTGTGTATCTAAGACGTCATTTTCCACGTTGGTAGAGTGAAAACACCTGAGGCCTATTTCATAAAAATTACTTATAATTGTAAATTAACAAACGCATAGTTTTCTTTTGTTTTTTTTTAATTGAAAAGTATAAAAATAAAACCGCGTTTATAATTTAAAAAATACAAATTTGTAAATTCCGTAAATTGCACAGTTCTTATTTTAATTAACCCGTTCCCGTATAATTGCCTTTTCCTCGGTTACAACCGTGAAACGTTCGTGCGACCTATGTCATACTTCCGTCATATCTAATTTTTTGCGCGAGTGACCGAGCAAATTAAAATGGTTAAATCGGTACGGTGACATTATGCAAATTTTTGTCACGGATACAGTTATTAGGTAGGATAGGTGTCCGGAAAAAATACCTTCTGCAAAATATCTTCCGGAAAAAATATCTTCTTTCAGCAGTAAATTATTCAGTACTATTAAAATTTTTAAAGCTTTTTTTAAACTTTTTTATGTCGTTTTAGCTTGATTTTAAGGTTTCGCTTAGGCTTAGGAAAATAAAAGTTTTTTTTAGTTGAGAATTTAAAAGTCTTTCAGAAGATATTCTTTCCGAAGATATTTTGCCGAATGTATTTTTTCCGGGCGCCGGTAGGATATTTCATGTTGTAAAAATTTGCATATTACTACCGTACAGCTTTACCCATTTCAATTTACTTGCTAATTGGGCACTAAAAAATTATGTACGACGAAAGTAAAACCTAGGTCCAACGAAGAGCTTACGGTAAAGTTTACGTACGACATTTATCATACAAAAATACGACCGAGACGAAGGTTTTACCTTTGTTGTGCGAAGGTTTCACAGTTGTAGCGGGGGAAAAGCCTTCACGGGAACGTCTTAATAATATAAGAACAATTAAATGCGTTTATTAATTTACATTGACAGAGATTTTTATGAAATAGGCCCCTGGCCCCAAAGATCCCAAAACGCTTTATTGAGTAACAGATAAGAAGCGTTGTTTGGTATGCACAAAAATTTTTCAGTATTTCCTAAAAATTTGAGCGATATTGGTTCGCTAAAATTTGGTAATGACGTTTTAAATGCGCGCGGTTTTTGTGATTTTTTAAGAAAAATAATTTGTTCACAAGTCGAAGTACCTTAATTTTTTTGTTGGAAAACCGCGCAAAAACTGCTGAACGTACCTTTACTGAACTAAACAACATACAGAATGACCAATCAGCTGCGTGCCAACCATGCTTATGCAAATTATTTTTTACGTGACTTTGGTCGATTAATAATAAAGATACCCTTCCTTTATATAAGAAGAATGTGTAATTTGACTTTCAGAATTGCCTACACAAAAAAACCACATTTTTGTTTCATAAACCTGGGTATATTAGTTTAAATTGGTACTTTTTATTTCCCATATCAAAAATAGATTATTTGGATTTAATGTTTGTTGTTTATTCTGTTATATAATTTTTGAAAGCAAAACCTTTTTCTATGTAATAAACCCAAAAAGATTTCACATTTTCTGTATGATTATATTAATTAGGTTATAATACGGTTTAAATCTTAATTTTCAGACCAAAAACGATTTCAAACTGTATACTTCCACCAATTTATATTCAAGAAAAAAATTTTTCTCTGAAATATTACTTGAAATTATGACGTTTTTCAGTATTGCATAGTCAACAGCGTTATCGTTGGATCTTTCCTGGTTTCGCGCTTTTTCAGTTTCATGTAGGTTACGTTTTTCTTGAAATGATCAAATAATTTTGATATTAAAACGAAATTCATTTAAAATTCAAATTTAATTAAAAATGCGTTAAATTGAAATATAAAAAATTGGATTTTTACAGCCTATTTCTTAATTTTTGTATGATTGTGATTACTCAAAAAAAAAACTTTATCGCACCCATGAAATGTACACTTTGTTAAAAAAACAATTATAACGTAGAAGTTTTTATTTGCAGAATACACTATTTTTTTAAAACATCAATTGGCGCAATCTTTTACTTTAACTAAATGACGGTAATTCACGTGCTTGCAGTAATCAAAAAGTTTAATTTAGTTTGCTCGATTTCGGTGTATGTTTTTAATTGTTGTAGTGGTTTAGTAAAATTCCAATCATGTAAAGCTAGACCGAAAATAAAAAAACTGGGTAAAACCTCGCTGCCAAAGGATAAAAAACATCATTTTATTAAAATTGAAAAAAAAATTTAACTATGTTTATGATAAACACTTTATTTTACGATGATAAAACGATCGGTTTGTGATGTCGAATGTAAAAAAAAATATTCAATCATTCTTTTGAACTGCTTGAATAACGAAATGGATATAACACAGTACAGCACAACAGTAGGGAGGGAAACTGTTAGCCGAAGATGACGCGTATATACAAATGGTGCTTTTCTTGTAACGTTATAACCATATCTAAACATCTCATAAATAATTAAAAAGTAACGTTATATTGATTATTTTTTTCATATATTTTCTAAATTTTTTAAAAAACTTAGTAAGAAAATAAGAAAATACCCACAAGATGCGGATGGAATAACATAACACCTATTTTAGACGTAAATAAATTTCAAATTGCTCATTTAAGAAGCGAAGGTCCTGAATTCTTTCCTTTTTAAATATCAGGAGCTCTGGAGTATGATTAATAGTCGAAACGTCACTATAAGTTATATAGTCATTTGTTTAAGAGTACCAATGTAATAATCAGTTCTTTAATAATAAAAACGTTGCAATGAAATAGGTGAATATTTGTTTGAAAATGTTCTTAATAACCACACAATTCAGTTCTTCAAATATAAAATGTTATATATCTCGATAACAATGTAACAGATTTAAAAAAAAGTAATCTAAGTGTATAATTAAATTTTGATTATCGGATAAAACTGAAAACAGACTTGTTCAGTTGTGGACGCTACTAAAAAGATAACGAACGCAATTTAATTGTTCAGTAAGGGTGTGTGTGTGTGCGTGCGTGCGTGCCTGCGTGCGTGCCTGCGTTCATTCGTGCGTGCGTGCGTGCGTGCTGTATGTTTTTGTGTTTTTTTACCCCAACCGCGAATAAAGAAACCATTTTTTCTTCCACCCGCTAAAATGCAAACCATTTTTTAGTTGACTAAACACAAATCAATGGAAAAATTTACATATATTTCGCAATGTCCTCTTTAAAAGAAGGGAAGTTATTTAAAATCATAAATGAGGTGCTGATTAGCGGAAAAACGGTACTGAGGGTCCACAACCTTGCAGAGGTCAGCCATTCTTTCGATCTCAAAGGCCACAAAACTGCCACCGATCGAACTATGGCATTGGCCAGATGAGCCCCTCCTGGTCCTAAAATACAGAAAATAATACTACTGATTTTAAATTCTATATAAATAAATTGTAAAATAATTTGTACATTAAAGATAAATCTAGGCTAAAAAATAAAAATTGCGGCCCGCCATTTTTTTAGTTCCGTCCGTCCAGGCTGGCCCGCACCACTAGGCACTTTGCATTAAAACTTTGAATAAACATAGTATATTCTAACATCTTCTAACAGCGCAAAAAATACCGTTATTCATGCAAATTATTTTTCAAAGCGGAAATCCAAACCCACTGAGGTGTGACCTGCGTATAATAACTTTTAATATACAGTAGTTGGGCGTTTTTACACAATTATGGGTTTTTAATTTATAAAAAATTGTTTTTTAATGGGACGAGTACAATAGGTCGTGACAAAAAGATAAACTTAAGAAAATCTCTAACATTTTTAGATGGCACAATTTTGAAAAAAAAAAACATTAACGTCTAAAATAAAATATAAATATTAAATGCGGCATATAATAATTTAAATTATAGAACATTAAATCATTAAGTGTATATCACCTAATTAGACTCCTGCATTTTATTTTTCAAAAAATCCATATGCAGTGTTTATTAGTGAAGATTTTTTTAGTGTTCCCGCTTAAACAAAAACAACAACCACGAATGGAAATTTTCCCTTTACTTTTGTCCTTAGAAATTTCAGGAAAAAATATTATTTATTAAGGGTATTGTTTATAAGCTATATAAAAATATCCATTTTTAGATAAAAAAGGGTTGTGAGGAAGTTAACAATTTTAATGTATTTTGTATTATTTTATCTTCATAGTAAATTTAAATCATGCTCTACTTCTCATTATTCGGTTAATTTTCTATTATGTTTTTTTATTTGTCTTTTTCATAATGTTTACATTCTATTTTTAGCTTGTTTGTCAATGTAAGAGCATTGTTTTAGTGTTGTCGTTTTAAATTTTTCTGTAAATTCTCATTTCTCTTCTTTTTTTTCATTTTTTTTATTTGAAATACCTAGTTTTATTTTGTTGGTGTTTTTTGTGGGGTTTTCTTATCCCCTTCTTATTATAATCATATTTTTTTTTTTTTTTTTTTTCGAATTTTTTTATTTTAATTTTTAATTATATAAATTGTTTTAGGGTCGCATTCTGAAAAAACACTTATATTTACCCCGATAAATTTATTCCAATAAAAATAAAAAATAATATATATTGTAAATTAATAAAATTGCCGCATATGGGAGTGAAAATAAATGTAATGAATTTTTAAAAAACTTTTTTTCTCCCGCTGCAAAACCAACTCGCGCAAAAAAAAAAAAAATTTTAGTCAATGCGCGTATTTTATTTTTTATTAAATTAATCCATTGGGAGAAAATATTTACCCACCTCTCAAGTTGGATAAATTCTTATCTTTAAAACAATAGAAAAAATTTACTCCAGTCCCAAACAGTACAGTTATCTATTGTTTTAAGGATAAGAATTTATCCAGCTCGAAAAGTAGATAAATATTTTCTCCCGTAGGATTAACTTAATAAAAAAAAATACGCGCATTGATTAAAATTTTCATTTTGCGCGAGGTGGTTTTGCGGCGCCAGAGGCAGGGAGAAAAGAAAATTCATTGCATTCATTTTCTTTTCCACATGGGGTAGCGGTTTAAAGAAGGGAGGGGAAGTGAAGGGGAAACAAGTTTTCATTTTGCGGGAGGTGGTTTCCCGCGCTGGAGGCAAGGAGAAAAAACATTACATTCATTTTCTTTCCTATATGCCCTAGCGGTTTAGAGAAGGGAGGGGGGAGGATGAAGAAGGAAGCATAACTGTCTGTTGTCTAAAAAAGTTATAGTGGTGGCGTTTTACAGGACAGAATGCCTCTCTTCGAATTTTATTTTTTTGTATTTAAAGAAAATTTAACATATATATACTACGTTGAGAAAATATAATAAATAATTTAAATGGCGTTTTTTTTTATTTTAACCAATTTATTTAAATTTCTGGAAAATTAATAAGGCACAATTAATACAAATATATATATTAAACTTCGAAATAAAAAATATTTGTTTTTTTTTTTATTTTTATTGGAATGAATTTAACGGGGTAAACAGTCGGTGTTGCGTCAGAATGCGACCCCTGGTTAAAATTGATTTTTCTTTCGCGTCCTTAAGCACGTAAAAAACGTTACCCCGGGATAACATTTAACCGCGCGTCAGAATGCGACCCTGGGAATTGTATATTTATTTTAGTCTAAAATTTTATTTTATTTTATAACTGATATAATATGTAATTTTTCCTTTAGAATGTTTTACAGTAGCGAAAACACCCAAAAGAAAGCTTTAATGCCGTACGGAATAAACGTTTTGACTTTTATTTTACTTGCAGCAATACAGACTATTTTTTTAATGAGCGCAACATCCATAATTTTGATGTCAATATTAGGAATCCTAGTGATTTTGATTTTTAGAAAAATTTCTATGAATTACCCCGCCAAAAGTATATAACATAATAATGCTGTATATTTTTATTACTGGTATGTCATACATTTTTATTATTATAAGCTTCAGGGCGAGATGCCTATTGTAGATCACTAATAAAACTAAATTTAAAGAATATCATTTACACAGTTTTTGACCTGCTTTTCTAGAACGAGATACAATATCATTTAGAAATTTTTTTATACCACATAAAAATTATTGCAAAACCAGCTTACCTATTGAGGTCAAAAACGTAAACAGTCGAAATAGAAACATGGCGATTAATGGTAGCGAACGGGTGAAAATTCTTAAAAAACCATATTTTAGCATCGCAATTGAAAAAATCAATCGTTGAACCAGTAGCAGAAACTGCAAAAAGAAGAGCACCAGGAGAGGAATAAAAGACTTTTCCATAATTAATTTTGACTTAATTGTTTTCCACAGAAAAAACAGGTAAAACGACAGAAAAAAAATCGTAAATACGATCGATGCAATGTGAGAAACCACACCTACTGAATGGTAGTAATATTTCCACTGGTTTCCAGTTGTTAAGTTTTCGACAGCTTTCGAAATCCTCATTATTGAATTGAATATTTTTGGCAGCAAACAGTTTAGTAATATGTAGGTGCATTTGAGGAATCAAAAGTTTTCTTGTTTGAAATAAAATTTGTCACACAAAAAGGTTATAAACATATTAAAAATATGTAACCAGCCGCAGACAATTCTTATGTTTATGCAAACTTTCTTTCTATAATTTTAATTGAAGAAGACGAAAAGGACCGCGGAGTTGGGATCAATGGAGAGGGAACTTAGAGTTGAAACTTGCAGCCGTAAAGGTCGGTTCATACTTATGACAAAACGTCTTTTGGACAAAGTCCAAAGAGCTTTTGTCCTTTGGACTTTGTCCAAAGGCAAAATCTAAAAGAAAAAGTCCAAAGGGAAAAGTCCAAAGGACAAAATCCAAAGGACAACGTATTCATACTTTTGTCCTTTGGACTTTTCCCTTTGGATTTTGTCCTTTGGACTTTGTCCAAAGGACAAATTCTACATAAGTAGCGTTTATACTTCTTCCAAGGTGCGTGTGGCGTTTGGTTTTTTTGTTTTGGCTTTGTGGGTTTTGTATTTTGGATCGTCTTTTTTTTTTTGGTTTTTCATTGTTGCGGCTTTTTCTATTTTTGAAGGGCTACTAACTTAACTTTGCGTTTAAAATATCAAAAAATTTATGGAAAAAAGACCCGTGGGGGCGGAAAAACCCCATGCGAAATATTCTTCAGCGGCGTTTATATATTACGTTATTAGTATTGTATATAAAACTTTTTCCTCAGAGTTTTAAAAAATTTTGACGTTATTTTTTATTAATTTTTGCACTACTGATCTTAGAAAATTTAATCTGGACTTTTTTGAAAACGAAAGTTGTTTTTATTATATATAATCGTTGGGACTGTAGTCCAAGCGTTATTATTTTATTATTTTCGAAAAAAACTATGACACCTGCAGATTGTCTTATCAACTGCGACTTTTTTTATGTAGGTGAATTAAAGACCGAAACCGTGCCAACGCTGGCTTGGTAAGATTTAAAGATGTTGAATACAGTTATTGAAACCTACCTTTAAAGGTTTTGGTCTTTGGCAAAGTCGAAATTAGCCATTTTTTCACGATTATAATATAAATTTAAAAATCTACGAATCGAAAAAATTAACAAATCTTGTGTATAGATTGAAAATTTAATAAAAACTAAAAGTTTTTTGTCCAATTAATATAAACGAGTTGACCTTATTTCATATTTTTTCTATAATACTGGAAAAAATAATAGTTGAAAAAAACTAAAACGAAAAAACTTCCACTGGTATTTCCAAAACTTCGGACCGGGTCCATTCGGACTGGGCTCGTTTGTTTTGGCGGGAAAACTAAATTGAGTCCAATATTTTTATATTGTCCGAAAATTATCAAAAATGCATTTTTTAAACAAAAAAGTATGAATTGTTTGTATTTCACATAAAAAAGTTTTTGAATAAAATTTGTTTAAAAGAATAATTAAAACGAACTGATGAAGATATTGAATATTAGACCCAGTTTAAAAAGTGGACCCGGCCCAGTTTTTCGTCAAAGGCGACGAACCCAGTCCGAATGAACCCGGTCCAAAGTTTTGTGTATACCAGGCAGTGCATAATTGAAAATATGTTAAAACTAACATCACCAATATAAACTAAAAGAAGTTGCTAAATTTTACAAACGAAATTAAAAGGTGTGCAAAAATGATTTCCGGAACTTTCAATTTTTACATTTCGAACTCGTCTTTTGGGTGCGATTTTGTGGACGTACTTTTGAAAACGCAAATTTTTGGGTTTTTGGTATTGGTATTGTTAGAAAAACGTCCTTGTAAAAACAAATATTTTGCAACTAAAACTAAGGATTTAAAACCTTACTTTTTCATAAGCTCAAGCAAAACCAAAAATCAAATAAAACTTTGTCGTGGTATATTTCTATTTAATAAAGACTAAAAACCGTATTTTTTCCTTAGCCTAAGCGAAACCTAAAAATCAAGCAATCTTTACTATAATAAATTTTTACTTCGCGCGACAACCTTTTTTGTTTAAGTGAAAAACTTGGCTCACCTTCAAAAGAGTCCCGGCACAAAAGAGTCCTGAAAAAAATCGCAGCTGGCACAAAAGAGTCCTGGCACAAAAGAGTCCCGGCACAAAAAAGTCCTGGAGAAAATGCGTTCATGCGCCCAAGTGCTGCGAGCGCTAAGGTTGGCACAAAAGAGTCCTGGCATAAAATCAATTTTCAGAGCTGACATACAACGTTCACACCTCAGCTGTCTTCCAGTTTATGACGTATTACAATACATCGTTACTCTGACACAATGAGTCAAAAGCGTTGTAAAATACTAAAGTCAAAAAAATTAACAAAAAAAACTAAAGTCACGTTGATTTTATACTGATTGTGACTCTTTGTGTCAAAGCAAACGACGAACAGTAAATTTAAATGATTTTTAGCTAAAAATTTTTTTTAGAGTTGCTATTTTTTTGAATTTAAAAAAAAACAAACATTATTATTATTGTACTAGCCTTGAAAAATGCTCTAAGAATAGAGCAGGAAAAAGGGGCGATTTTTCCCCGCGCGTATGTTTAGACAGAAAAGATGTGGACTAGTCTGAGATGGAGATTATGTGGACTATAGAAAGTTTGCATTTGGTTTGGCCAGCTGCTCACTAAATAAAATTTTCTACCATATGATAATGATTTGTTTATACATTGATCTAATCACACAGCACTGTTGCATTTTTTTTTTAGTTTTATGAAATATCAATTGAAAAAATCATACTCACAGCAATCTTTGACAAGCGCGAAATCGCCAGTTTTTCAAATTTATAGTTGTTTCTTACACATACAAATATAACCTTCAAATTGAAAAATTGGCGATTTCGCGCTTGTCAAAGATTGCTGTGAGTATGATTTTTTCAATTGACATTTCATCAAACTAAAAAAAATGCAACAGTGCTGTGTGATTAGATCAATGTATAAAGCAAATCGTTATCATATGGTAGAAATTTTTTTTTGGGGGGCGGCTGGCCAAACCAAATGCAAACTTATCATATGGTAAAGATGAATTCTATCAGGGTGAAAATGACTAGGTGGTAAAGTAACCACTCGTTCTTCAAGAAAATATCACGTGAAGAGAAACACCTGACGCAACTTAATAATAATTGGTCACATCATCTCTGAAAACTTTTTTTTATTATTTTTATTCTCAAGCGTTCATTCTTTATTTCTTCCTGACGGCGAGCGGTTACGCCCTGAATTTCAGCCTGAAGGATTTTAACTTTAGTCCACATCTTTTCTGTCTAAACATACGCCCGGAAAAAACGCCCCTTTTTCCTGCTCTATTCTTAGAGCATTTTTCAAGGCTAGTCTACCACTTTTTTGGAATTAAATTAAATTAAAAAATAGCCTAATAAACTATAGTTTTAAGTGCGCAATGACATATGTTTATAATCATTCCGGTGCCGAAATTTATTTTTTTAAATAAAAAATAATAAGAAGAAGAAGATAAATTTAAATTACAAAATTTACCAACGTTGTTTAATTATAGTTAGTGCGGTGCAGTTGCGCTCCAGGCAAAGTTTATCTACGTTCTCTAAATATAGTTGGTGCGATGCCGTGCGCCAATGATTGCAATTAGTTTTTAAAGTAAAAATAATAATAAGAAGAAGAAGATGATGATGGACATGAATTACAAAATTTACTCACGTTCTCTAAGTATAGTTGGCGCGGTTCCGTGGGTTAAATTGCAGTGTGGCACCCCGCACCACCGTAATTACCGGCGCGTGGCGCTCCCGCGCCACCGACGCTTATTATTATTTTTTAATAAATAAAACTTTGAATTAATTTTGTCATCAGTAATGCAAGAATTAAAAAAAGTACTGTGTTGTTTTTGCCGTTTTCCGCGCGGTTGAAGCAGATGGCGCTGGGAAGTGGTTCCGTTTCTGCCACCAATTAAAACCCGTCTGCTTTTTTTGTGCGGTTTATATGAGGGGCTGTTGGTTGTTGGCTGTTAATCCTTATTGTTGCCAAAAGGTTGTTATTGTGCGGTTGAGATTTTTTATTTGTCTATTTTTTAAATTTTTTATTTTGTTCAATAAATCGATAACAAGGACCTAAATGAAAAAAGTGCTTCCTAAGAAAGTTGCGTAATTCCTTCTTCTTTCTAATGAGCCCATGTTTATTTTTGATCAATCAGTAACGAATGAGGAATATCGCTTTTAAGGATGGAGCGTTGGAATAAAAATAATAAGAAGAAGAAGGTTCTGAATTTCAAAATTTACCCACGTTCTCTAATAATGGTTGGCGCGGCGCCACGAGGCTAAATCGCCCAGCGGCGCTCCCGCGTCACCCATGATAATACTAAATACATCAAATAAAACAAATATATAAACGAAATGTCCAAATTTAATAAGAAATTACAAACTGCTTCAAAGTCTATTCCAAAAACTGTCTTTTTGTGTTTTTTTTGTTTGTTTTTTTTAAATGTGTAGTTGTGCGCAATGGCACGCAAAAATTCCAGTGGTCTGTTCATCTGGTCTTCCGACATCTGGTCGCCTTACAATTACGACCAAAACACTTGTTTGATAAAAATTGTAATATTTTAACTATGAACAAAAAATTTATGCCAACTAAAATCATTGTTTAGACATGATTTTGTTTAACATGCACTCAATTATGACAAAAACACTAATTCAATATTTTATGATTTATACCCAAATACAACAATGATTATTTTTTTTATTAACGCTTTACAAAGCTTTAAGCGTTTTAATAATTAAATAATAAAAATACTTGAAAAGATTAATTTTTTACCAGCAAAATTCCTCACACAACCTTTTAAGAGGCTAATTAAAAAAACAAATAAAAAACTGGAAGACAGCTGAGGTGTGAACATTGTATGTCAGCTCTAAAAATTGATTTTATGCCAGGACTCTTTTGTGCCGACCTCAGCGCCCGCGGCGCTTGGGCGCATAAACGCATTTTCTCCAAGACTTTTTTGTGCCGGGACTCTTTTGTGCCAGGACTCTTTTGTGTCAGCTGCGATTTTTTTCAGGACTCTTTTGTGCCGGGACTCTTTTGTGCCGGACCCGAAAAACTCGTCTTTAAAAAAATATGTTTTCAAAATTAATGTTTTGATGATTAGAAAAAACTGGTTTGAATTGATGTAGGGTATTTTAAACGAAAAGTAAATAACACGAAACTTCTGCACACCGCGAAAATTTCTCAAATATTTTATAGTATTATTAATTGAGAAACCGCGTATTTAAAGTTAATGCAAATTTAACACAGATTGTTTGTCATTTATTAGCATTTATTACCCCCCAGACAACACAACAAATTTATATCAAATTTTTTAAATTTTTCCTTCACTTTGCAAATATTTTTAAATTAAATTTTATATTTATAAGAAACACACACAAATACAAAAATTAAAAAAATATATTAAAGTATTAATGCATGAATGTTACTGAATTTTTAACATAAGCTTTATAATAATTTATAACTTAATATTTACACTAAGTTGTAACGTAATAATTTCATAATAATAGCGTAATAAATAAACGCCGACTCGTTCCTTTCGGGTGCTGTTTTTCCGCCTTGCGAGCGGGTGCTTTTTTTCCGCCTTTGCCACGGGTGCTTTTTTTTCGGCCACGAACCAAAAGAACGCAAACACACCACTGCTGATGAATATTAAATTGTGAAATTCGCTGCCACCTTTCCTTGGACACTAAGCGACAAGACGCGATTGACATTCCGTGTCCCAAAGGCAATTTACACCCCGAACATTCTGAATCTAAAATACGATTGACATTTCACGGCTAATTTACATTACGGTTCAGAGACGCAGTTTACATTACGGGTCGGAGACGTAATTTACATTACGGGTCGGAGACGTAATTTACATTACGTGTCAGAGACGCATTATTTCATTTTATAATTGTGCGTTTCATCCATACTTAAATTTATTAAACTATTACTTTTCATTTCTTTTCATTTTATTGATTTTATTGGTGTTCACTTACCATTTATTGTAACTTTACTGCTTTTCTTAAAAATATTTTTGTATTTTAAATCTTTTAACTGCGGATGATCAAAGAACGGGTCCAAAGCTTTTATGATAAATAAATAAACGTTTTGATCTTTGTTGCTATAGCAATTATTAGATTTTTCTGAATCACCCTTTTAAATCATTATCAAATTTTCTATATATTTTTTTAACTATATATGAACAGGAAACTCTTTTTGACAGTGAAAAAAAATTTTTTTAAACATTTTAAATTATGTTATTTTAATTTTTTTTTTTAGCATAAAACCAACATAATTGTGTTTTTTATTTTTTTTACATTTACATATGTGAAGTTCGATTTAATTAATTTGGAAAATATTATTAGATATCAATAAGTGAAATCTTAATTAACTTCTTAAGTTACCGTCTGGCACTCAGTAGGGAATATTAATTTTTTCACTCCATTAAAAACAGATGGTATGTTATTTTCAAGAGCCTTATGTTATTTCTCGACACTCAAGTGAAGGCTTAATTTATCATAAGTGTTCATTTTTCTAGCAATATTTCTCAGATTGGCATCATATTTGGCCAAAAATAATCTAAGGGAAAAATTTTTACCAACAAAAAAATTGTTTTAAAGAGTTAACGAAATCTAACTAGCTTAAAATAAAAAAAAACAAATTCGATAAAATCTTTAATGAATAAAATAGATTTATGCTGATGTTGATTTATCGTCTTGGCCTTGGGGCCTAAATCAACAATCAAAACAAAAATCAAAACAACAACAACAAAGCCCATCGATTTAGGATCTTTGGAGCCTTGGGAACTTGGAGCTGGAACTTGAAGCCAAAAATGGAAAACTTGAAGCCGGAATCGAGGAACTCCGAGCCTTAATTTGAGAACTTGGAGCCGAAAATGAAAATCGCTAAAACGTTCACCTATAAGCGAAGCCTAAATCTAAGCCCAACCCCATACATATTCCACACATTCCCATATTCCATATCCCATCAACTCGTGGTTCCAAGTTCTCAAAAATTTTCGATGGCTATAAATTCCCTGCTTGCGGCTCTAAAGACCCCGTACCGTCTATGTTTCATTTGAAGTTTGAAATTTCAATTTATAAATTCCGTGAAATCAGAATTTTTCATTTTAGTTGGTGCCCTATGCTGTTTTCAACATGAGGAAAATATGAACCGATGTGCAGATTTTTGCACCACGGTATGCAGCTTTGAACAGCAACACTTAGCTTTTAAAATCATCCACAGAACTAATGTTTTAATAAAAACTCCAAGATCATACAATTGCAAAATCGTGTTTTATCATAGTGCGTAAAAAAAATTTTTTTAGAACTGTTTTTTTAAACTGGGAAAAAATCTTGTAGCTTGTAGAGAGTTTTGAATATTCAGATTTCAACAAATTCTCGTCAAAGCAAAGTCGTTTAAAAAGGACTTATATTTACTAGTTGTAAGAATATATAACCCAAAATATTGGACTATACACTCCACGAGTCCTATTTTTTACATGATGACAAATGTACACTGTAGAATAATCTGCGTATAATTAGAACAACTATCGGAGCTCCTAGCTCCAGAGCTCCAGAGCGGACCTCCTTTTTTAGGAGCTCTGGAGCAAGCCCAGGAGCTCCGCCCTATTTTAGTACTGACTTCATCAATAATTTAAAAATGATATTATAGATTATTTTGTCAAATTTTTTTGTAAATTTATTATTTTTTTCAAAACTTATTTAAAACGCTAGAAATAGTCCAAGAAATGCAGATAGAGTAATTTTAAATGTAAGCTTGAATATATTTCAAGTCGCTCATTTAAGGGACGGAGCTCCGGAGCTCTGGAACTCCTTCCGCTTTAAGTGGCTGGAGCTCCGGAGCATGAAATTGGAGGGTAGGAACATCACTTCTTACCACGCACTCGGATATTTTCTACTCTTATGCGTTCTTGATTTTGCAATACAATGTAGTTGTCATTTTTTTGATTTTTAATAATTGAAAATTTACTAAACCACTACATTAATTAAAAATAATTGGGCAACTAATAGATTAAATAACAAAATACAGGTGCTATTTTTCTGGTAGTATAAATTTTAAAAATTTTCTACATTGTACCTACCGAGCATCACAAAATTTTGATCCGCGGTCCCGCCACAATACAAAGTGCTTTTCAGATTAGATTGATTTTACTGTAACATTTTTAGAGCTGGAAATACTACAAATAATAAAACATCTATTAAAATAATTTTAGCCGTTTTATGTGCTTAATAAAAGCACGACATAAAGTTTTTATTTTATTAATTAACCCAAAAATTTTACACATAAAAAACCTTAGTTACACAACAAATAGATTAAAACAATGTTCTAAAGTTACAAAAAATACTTGAAATTGTATTGTTGTTAAATCTTCAGTTTTTAAAAAAAATTGGGTTAAAATTATTTATTTCGTAAAGAATTTTAATTTCGTGGTGGGACCACAGACCCAAAATTTTTGTTTTGCTTGGTATAGGTCCATACTTTTAACTTATTGTGTTAATGGGAACTTTGATTTTTTTTGTTAGTTTAGATTTATTTTGACGTCAAGTAATAAATAATTTACGTTTAACAAGCATTTGAATGCGTTAAAAGTTTTGTTGGTCATAGCTACCACAATCGTAGTACAAACCAATTATCTTCCGGAACCTTTGTGTGGTACATTACTTTTTGGCACCGTCGTGTCGTACCCGTGGCTTCTAGGGACCATCGTGTCGTGGGACCGCGGTGTCGCGGGATTTTCGTGTCGCGTTTCGCGATATAACAGCTTAAACTTCGAGTTTTGTTTCCAGTAAACCAAATTTTCATTCAGACTTTAGAGTTTCAGGCTTTCTAGGGTCGTGTAAATAAAGGCTTGATTACGACTGCTGAATATCAATAATTAAATAAAGGCCAAGTAACGAGACTTAAACATGGTACCATGTTGTTAAAAGTAGTCCTTACCACTAGCAACAGTTTTACGATCATCTCGAGGAACACCGACAAAACACAAATTCAATGCTGACTTAAGAATGTTATTCTTTAAATATTACTAAAATTAATTCACAATTTCGAGTTTAATTAAGTTTTCAATTAAGTTAATCCTAAGTTTTACTTTTCATTATTAGATCTTGCAATTAAATAACTTATCACCTGTATATTTTTCGGGCGATATGTATTTTATATTTTGTCGGTAACTGACAGGTTTATACCTTAAAACTAAATACAAACAACTGATTATTAACGTTAGAAATTAAATTGGCATTCTTCATTTTTGACTTAAAGTCGATAAAACCGAGGGAGTTTTTAGCTGGAAAGTGGAAATAAAAAGAGAAAACTTGAACCTCTAAATTGGAAAAGTTTCCTTGTAAGTTGGAAACTTGAAGCCCTTGAACTTGAAGTTGAAAGTAAAATTTCTTAAAGGCTCTAAATTTCCAAAAACAATTTCTTAAAGGCTATAAATTTCCATTTTTTGTGGTTTCAAGTTTCAAATAATTTTGATATTTCCAAGTTCTCTTCTTGTGGCTCCAAAGACCTTGTTCCTTATTTTTTACATATAAAGTTTGATTTTAATTTAATCAAAAGTTATTAAAGTTGGTATTTCGAAATGGTTGGTCAAAAAAACCTCAACAATCATTATGGGAAATAAATCATATAGTCTAAATCTTGCTGTTGTAAAACCTGATAAAAAATATTAGCTAACTGCATTTCATATATTTTTAGATTATATATATTAGTTACACATGCGTAATGTGACATTTGGGGAATTTCTAGCTTAACAAATTCTAGCTGTTTTTCTTAGCCATTTGTAAAGCAAAATATTAATCTGCAAAACAAAAGCTGTTATTCTTAGGTTCATGCTTGATATTTTAGCTTCAGCAGTTAAGAATCAAGCAATATTTCAAAATTCAGATTTTGACTAATTATTAGAACAAACGGGTGAGGGAAAGGGGGAACCCTTATTTTAACGTAATTTCCGATGTAACCTGTAAAGACGCTAAAATAAATAACAAATTAAATTACAATACAACGATGTTTTGAATTTTACAAGCATGCAATAAAATAAATTTTGTAATATCAAACAATGTGTTTCGCTCCTAATTCTAGAGACATTTTTGATGCCTTTTAAGCTTCATGATAGTCAGAGCTTTTCAATAGAATCCATCACTTCACTTAAAAGGTATAACGTACGTCAAAATTTTTAAATCAACATAACAAATATAAAAAATAGAGTAAATATCAAAATATTTTAAATGATAACAAAACTTAAACACGTAAAAAGTATAATCAAATAATAAAAATAACAAAATGAAAACGAAAAACTCATCTTTGTTAATCACTTGACCGCTTGTCACGCATTTTGGTAGAAGAGTTTTTGCTGTACATTCTTTCTTATTGCGTAACTATATTTGTTTCTAAAAACAAATGTAGTTACGAAAAACTGTCCTACAAAGTATGTGGCTGTCGCTGTCTTGTGTGGCAAAACATATTTTTATTTTGCACCTGTTTTTTACGCAATTAATCAGAAATCCAAGAATATCCCCCTTTTATAAAAAATTTAATGAAAAATGACAACACTGTTTTGTTTGAGATGTACTATTTTGGGTATAAATTTTGGTTATATGCTTTTTCTTTCAAAAAAAAAAAGAGTGTGCCGAGAATTTTAACAGAGGAAGCGGTGTTTACGCTAATCGAGGTTGTTCCCACTACCCCGGAATTTACGAACCCTCACGGTCGCCGAGAAAGGACTTAGCGTCGTTACAATGGCAAAATAAGCCACAATTTGTATAAAATACATGCGACTGTTGCTTTTTAATAGATTTTTAACAGTACCTTAGTAACTACGGAATGAGTCACAGTTACGTGTATTTTATAATCGCAGTAGCTTATTTTGCCGAACGACGATAGGTTCTTTGCCGTTGGGGTTAAACACAAGAAAGGGAGCCGCCTTTTTTATTCCATTTTGCTTAGTATTTTTGCATTAGGTTATTTTAGAGATTTATTTTTTTATGGTTGAATTATATCTGGCTGACGCTGAAAATTAAAATGCAGACATGAGGGGAAAAATTAAAACTGTGCGGTAATGACGTTTAAAAAACAAATAAGAACGCATATTTTTTTTAATTCCACTTTTTTACAAAATATACAAAAATTAACCAAGTTTAGCCCTTAAAAAATGATTTAGGGTCGATGGAGCTTTGGGAACTTAGAGCTGGAGCTTGGAGCCAAAAATAGGGAACTTGGAGCCGTAAGTGGGGAACTTGGAGCCGTATGTGGGGAAATTGAAGCCAAAAATAAAAATCGCTAAAACGCTTACCTAAGCCTAAGTGAAACCTAAATCTAACCCCAAACCAATTTTTTCTTAAAGGCTCCAAGTTCCCATTACTCGTGGCTCCAAGTTCCCAAAAATTTTCTATGGCTCCAAGTTCCCTGCTTGTGGCTCTAAAGACCCCGTACCTAAAAAATTTGCATTTAGGTTAGAAATTAAGTAATTTGATAAACAATTATTAAAATACAGTTTTTAATTTTTGTTATTAATCCGCTTTAGTGAAAAATTTTGAATGTTTTTGTTGTTAAATAGTCAATTCAATACTGCAAATATCGCGGTCAGCTAGATTTTATTTACCATAAATAATAGGCACCTTGCACTGGAACTTGGTTTATACATGAAGTATGCAATATACATAAGCGTCACCATAGTGGATAATTACCGTATCTCCTACTTATCTTTCGTAGTATGCAGATCAACCCTTGAAAGCGCGCGTAAATCCCAATCGGTTGATTTGCATACTACGAAATATAAGTAGGAGATACGGTAATTATCCACTATGGCTTACAAAGTTAAGTACAAAGTACAAAGTTAATTACAAAATAATATTTTGTCAAATTCCCTAAACAAAAAAAACATAAGCCAGCTATGTAAGAATAAAAAACAGACACTTTTGAAAAAAAAAGCTTTAAAAATACACAGAAATGTTTATAAGACTGAGCTAAAATTTGCCAATAAATTTAATATAATTTAATAATCTACATATGAGCGTTTTTACATAAAATTGTTAAACAGTTCACGTTTTTTGTTGAATTCCGCACTTGTGGATTGTTTTACATGTTAAGTGCGTATTCGTAAAATAAAAAAATGTAAACCCAAAATTCCTAAAAGAGTTTTTTCTACATAAAAAATTCAAAGTCGAAAAATTCCAAGTATTTGAAATATTTCACTCTTTAGTTTATATCTGAAATAATTTAAACGTTCCGATTTAACAAAGAATGTAAAGTATTTGACAGTGCGACATACAAAGAAAGAAATCATCTAGAAATTTTACCTGTGCATATTTCTGTTTGCACATACAGAGTAAAATTTGAATAATCCACTTGTCAAAATTCAACAGAAAAGTGTGGACTAATCCACAGTATTATGTTAAAAAATTTCATGTAGTTTATTCGACAAACTGTAAATTATTCCACAGGTCGTATTCGATATTTTTACATGATAAAAAATCCACACTGTGAATTACTTAACATATAATTAGAACAACCTTTTTAATGTATAACTAGTTCAAGACTAAGATTTTTAATGTATGGTCAAAAAACCATTTTTAATTGCTTTAAAACTTCTTTTTTTTGTAGTTTTAAGCCTTATTTTTAGTGTAAGCTTTATTAAGGTTTTTTTTTAATTTTGGTTGTTTTTTTTAATTTTTCGTTTACTTAACAAGTTTACATATTTTTCTATGAGCGCTTTCGCAACCAATTTACTTGAAATTAGAAGATAAAGTTATTTTATTGATCGTTACTTAAATCAGCTATTAGGTATATTTTATATGCGACCTGTATTTTTTAAAGATAAAAATTATATTGCATCTTAAATTAGGTGCGATAAAGCTCTTTGTCGGCAGTTTTGTTTGTTTTATAGGACAAGCTCTATTTTGACTTGAAATCATTCAACTGAAATGTTTACCAAGTTAATCTAAAGTTCAAGTGTTATAACACCTATATTGTTTAGTAATTGTAACACCTTCTAATTTTTCTTATATAATGAATCCACCTTTGTTGCTAACAGGTACTCGTATTTAAATACTTTAAAAAACGCAAAACGTGTTATTTTTTTCTTATAACAAAATAGTATGTTTCAATATCACAACTTTTTTAATATTTTAGAAAATATTTGTCCTAATTTTGTTGATTTCAGAACAAAATCCTAACCCGTTCCCGTTATCGACTATTCCCCGATTACCACGGTGAAACTTTCGTCCAACGGTGGTGGTATCTTTGTCTGACCTGCACAGTAAGTAAGAAAATTAAAATAGTTAAAGCTGATAAAAAAGCAATTATGCAAATTTAAATCACCAAACACAGTATTGCGTACCACCTATGTATGACAAAGGTTATAGTAATGACAAAAGTGGTGAAGCTACACACTCCAATGGTCAAACAAAGATACCACCACTCTGAGTTTAAGGTTTTATCGTAGTCGTGCGAAGATTTCACCATGGTAACTAGATAAAAACTACGGACACGGGTTAAGAAAAAGCAAAATACTTTAGAGTAACGTTTTTAAAATATAACAAAAGTATGCACTCCATATTTAAACCCGTTCCCGTGATGGCCTTCCCCCTTTACAACCGTGAAACCTTCGTACGACAACGGTGAAACTTTCGTTTCACGGTGGTATTGTATTTTCGTATGACCAATGTCGTACGTTAATGTTACAGTGGTAAACTCTACGTATGACCTAGGCCGTACTTAGATCAATTTGGTAAATTTTTGCAATATTGAATACCCTACGTTATACACTGTATCCGTAAATAAAATCTACATATTCCTACTGTACAGCTTTAATCATTTCAATTTGCTCGCTCACTGGGTTATGTATTATGTATGATTTAATTACAACCTAGGTCATACAAAGATTTCACGGTTGTAACCGAGGGAAAGGCAATCACGGGAGCGGGTTAATATTTAAAATTTTTCTAGCGGGTTTTGATATTTGATTTTATTATTCAACAAATATTAAAAATATTACCAAATATATATATATATATAAATATATATTTATATAGAAAGAAATAAATATAGATATATAGATACATATATAGATATATATATATAAATATAAATAGATATATATACATATATACTAGCCTTGAAAAATGTTTTAAGAATAGAGCAGGAAAAAGGGGCGATTTTCCCAGGCGTATGTTTAGACAGAAATAATGTGGACTAGTCTGAGATGGACATTATGTGGACTATAGGAAATTTGCATTTGGTTTGGGCAGCTGCTCACTAAATAAAAATTTCTACCATATGATAATGATTTGTTTATAGATTGATCGAATCATGCAGCACTGTTGCATTTTTTTAGTTTGCTGAAATGTCAATTAAAAAATCATACTCACAGCAATCTTTGACAAGCGCGAAATAACCACTTTTTTAATTAGAATGTTATATTTGTATGTGCAAGAAACAACTATAAATTTGAAAAAGTGGCGATTTCGCGCTTGTCAAAAATTGCTGTGAGTATGATTTTTTCTATTGACATTTCATTAAACTAAAAAAAGACTGTTCGTTGTCTGGTCTGTACAATCCTTATTGTTGCCAAAAGGCTGTTATTGTGCGGTAGGGAGTATTTATTTGTCTATTTTTTCAATTTATTATTTTGATCAATAAATTGATAACAAGGACCTAAATAAAAAAAGTGGCTCCTAAGAAACATTGAGACTCCACTTTAACTAACTATTATTAAATAAAAAATTAATTTGTGCAATTCATTTATTGTTTTCTTGGACTTATTTAGTACTGGCAGCTTTTGTTGGTGTGTGCCATTCCCAAGGTGGGTGCAGCGATCAATTGTTGGCCCATTGCCAATCGAAGTTTAATGGATTTCTTGGAATCCAGGTAAGTAAAAAAAATGCACGCTGAGTTTAAGTTTAAGGCGGCAGTCAAATCATATAAAAACCGTCTCTTGTTGAAATCACAGTGAGCAAAACAATAAATGCATAACGAAATAACCCTAAAAATTAAAAAAACAGTTCGTAGAATTATAACATAAAAATTAAATATGCAGGCAGATCTTGAACAAAATTTAAAAAATGAAACACCAGAAAAAATTGTTTTCTATGCGGTCTTAACATTGCGACAGTAATATTGTGTAATTAATAATGTTCATACCCTCCATATTCTCCGGTCCTTAAAAATGCGGTACAGAATCAAACTTGTCATCTTTGATTTTGACGATTTTTTGTGATAATAGCCTAAATGCTCAATAGCCCACAAAATTTTTGTCATCAAAATATCTTTGGTGGTTCAGGAGATACGGCCCACCGAAAATCGCGTTTTTTCGAAATTCTTAATGAGTATAAAATTTTAGATTTCTTAATGAGTATAAAATTTTTTAAGTTATAAAAATTTTACTGAAAGAAAGCGAATATTTTTTACTTTAATTTGATACCTTGATTGTTAAGATTAGAGCAGTATTTCTGGATATATTGCGTTTCCCGTACAAAAAACCCGTAATTTTTTGCCAAAAATACGAAGTTTAGGCAAAAATGTTGGGCAAATTTAATCAAATCACTGCCGTCATTTGGTATTTTTAACGAAAAAATCGAGGCTTTTTTTGCACTGGAAACGCAATATTTCGACAAATACTGCACCAAGCTTATCAATCAAGATATCAAATAAAAGTATAAAATAGCGGCTTTCTTTCAGTAGAACTTATATAACTTAAGCTTTATACTCATTGGAAAATTTTTCAAATACAGAAATCCGAACAAACGCGATTTTTGGGGGGTCATATCTCCTAAACCCATAGAGATATTGTAGCGAAAAAATTTTTTTGGCCTATTGGAGGCAGAGGTAATGTTTTTACAAAAGCATTAAAATCGAAGATAAAAAGTTTGACTTGGTAAATGTGCGGTACCCTTAAATATGCGGCACAAAACCAAAGTTTTTGTCTTTGATTTTGATGATTTTTTGTGAAAAACTTACCCTACCCAATAGCCCACAATATTTTTTCTTCAAAATATTCTCAGTGGCTCAAGAGATATGACCCTTTAAAAATGGCGTTTTTTTTTTGGTAATTTTGTACTTGAAAGATTGCTTAATTATTATACAAATTTAAGTTACAAATAATACACTACGATTTTCTACTTTATTTTGATACCTTGATTGTTAAGATTGATGCAGTATTGTTAAAATATTGCGTTTTCCATACAAAATACTTGTGATTTTATGGCCAAAAATATAGAGTATAAACAAAAACGTCGGGCAAACTTAATTTTTATTGCGACGGAACATTTAACTCGAAAAAAAAATGTGCAAGCATAAAATAATACATTATGCGTGATTTTATCTATTTTCTCATTAAAAAAAATCCAATAAAGCATTTTTACATTTTTTTCAAACCTATAAGTCCTACTGTAACATAATTATAAGGACAAAAAATGATAATTTTAAAACAAAAGGTTGGAACACCTTCCGTTTTTTTACAGTAACACTAAAAATGGCTTACATATTCAGTTATTTTTATACGTTTTAAAAGTAAAGGCTTTAAGCTATTTAATGCATATTTGATTGTATATTAAATCCAAATATATCTTGAGTTTTTGAAAAAAAAACTGTTAAGGTTAGGTGAAAAACACCTCAGAATTTTTTTAGCTTTAAAATGTTATATAGTATTCGTGATCACGTCATATATGATTTGCTCCGTGGGATAGGTTGTCGGAGGAGCAGCGGTAAAACAGGGCTTCAAAATGAAAGTGGGAATATGGCCAAAAGAATGCCCCGCGGGTGGGTTATTAGAAAGGCGCGGCGCGTTATTAGACATAAATGCGGGCGTCCTTTTATGCGCGGGGTGTCCTTTGATGCGCATGGGATCCCTTCGGTTTAGAACAATGGATTTTGACCAGAGTGAAAACAAAAATTTGCAAAAAGCGCTGAAAAAAGAATTAATAGCTTTGGGGTACAAAAGGTCAAAACAGACATTTTTTTTTAAAAAAATCAAACTAAAAATTTTCAATTTTTAAACTAAAAATTTAAACATTGTAATTTTAAAATTAACATTCGTACAAAATGTTTGATTGTTTAATTTGACTTAAATTTAAAAAAATCAAAATTAACTGATTTTGTTTATATTTGCAAAAAAATTTTTTCTGCAAAAAACTAATTTACTCCAATAATTCGATTTTATTTTAATAGCTGTCTCGTTCATCATATTTTAACCTATATTATTAATAATTATTAAGGAATAGTGGATACATTTTAGGGGTTAAAAGATTGGCATAACCCAGTAGATCTCTACACGGACATTCTGAATGCCTACGCACAAAATGGAACAAGCGGTGTCATACAAGTCTGCGCGTAAGTTTTCAACCTTAAAAAATATCCCAAACATACCTAAGATGTAGCCGATTTAGATTCGATAAAGCCGAGGAAACTTGAAGCCGGTGTCGCGGGATATTTCGACTCCCCTAATTTTTGACTCCCGGGGTCAAAATACACCGGTGTAGAATGACTCCCCGGTCATTCTACACCGGTTGTACGCTGGTGTAGAATGACTCCCTGCGAAATAAAATGACTCCCCTGTTTCTTGTATTGTAAAAACTTTTAAAAATTAATTTTAATTTTTATCATACATTTTGCGCTGGTTAGATGTCACTTATTCTTAATTGTGTATACTATGACACATGCCTGTTTTCAATATAAATGTAAATGCAATGGTTTTGCCGATCAGACCACAAAACTTAGGCTTAGGCTTAGGCATAGGCTTAGGCTTAGGCATAGGCTTAGGCTTAGGCTTAGGCTTAGCCTAACTAACAATGAACTTACACACGTTAAATATAGTGAGCGGAAGTACACAGTTTTAAGTAAACCGGAACTTGGAATTCAAAATAGGGAGCTTAAGGCTATAAGTGGGAAACTTTATAGCTGTAAATTGCCAGAAATATAATTTGCTAAAACATAAGCATAAGCGAAACCTAATTCAAAACTCAAACCAGCTTTTTAAAAGCTTCAAAATTCCATTGTTCTTGGCTCCAAGTTCCCAAAAATTTTCGATGGTTTTAAGTTTTCTGCTTGTGGCTCTAAACACCCTGTACCATATAGCCAAGTGTTCGGGAACTCGAGGTCGTTTTTTGACGTTCATTTCAATAGCCGCGAGTTAAAGTCTTCTTTAAAAATTATTTTTTTAACAAAACCCTAAAAGCCTTTAAGCAATACCCTAACACATAGAACAAAAAAATATTGAATTAAACCATAGTTTAAATACAAGACACTCTTCAATATCAGGCTCTAGAGCTCTAGAAAAATAGTAATAAATAGCAATTAACAAACATACGTGCAAGAAATATAAGGTCAACATTCATGACAAACCGATGAAAATCCCGCGCGGGTTATCTGTAAAGGAACGATAACTTGAATCAGTTCTATTGTAAAAAAATTATTTAAAATTTTGAAGTTTTCGTAGTGGGATTTTTCCATAAGGTATAATCACAAACCTTTTACAAAAAAATATAAATAACGCTTACATTTAGATATTAATTAAATTTGTAAGTGATTTGTATGAAATACAAATAGATCATAAATCATAATTAATGAACATGATTGAAAATGCTTTAATTCAATTGAAGATTTGAATTCGCTAAATTTAAATGTATTTTAAAAACCACAACTTTAAAGTTTATGTATAATAAAAGTAAGTTTAAAACTGTGTCTGTCTATGAAATTTTCGCAATGTGTGCAGGTGTATGGAAGACAGATTTAAATATAAAAAATTGTTTGTGTATACAGCATAGGATGGTAATCTAGTCTAATATTCTCATATTATTTCCGGCCAAATAATTATTTTATCTAAGTATAATATCCAGTAACTTTCAATTTATTTTGGCTGTAAGACTTAAAATTTTATTAAATAAAGCATCAAAACATCATCCATGTCTCAAACAAAACGTCAAAAACTCCCTCCTATGCAATCTGCCGACACTTGACTTCGTGACTTATTAAAACATCAAAATAAACCTCAAACAGTATTAACATAATCATGGACGTTTTTCAATAACCAATCACAAGTATTGAAAACTTTTTTTAGTAGACTGATATCTGACAGGCTTATAATTAGTGAACGAAATATGCAATCTTGTGGCCTTTAAGGTTTCATATTTAGAATATTTTTATTTAAAACGTTTGCAGCTATGTAATATGTTAAAAAACTGTGTGATTGAAAAAAAAAAATCAAATTTGAATTTTTTATCAAAATAAATAGATTAAAAATTAAATTAGTTGAAAATCAAATTTTTTATACTATATCAAGAATACATGAATTTTAATTAATAAAGAAAAGAAGAATGAGAAATGAAGAACAAATTATACGGGCTATGTATGTGTGGATCCACCCTAAATGCATACGTATGCAAATGTTTACATGCATACGTATGCATATGTTATGCATACGTATGCATAAATTCATATACATACGTATGCATATTTTTTTAGTTATATGCATACGTCTGCCTATTTCCGCAAAGTATATGCATACGTATGCATTTTTTTGAAACACTTATGCATACGTATGCATTTTTTCCAAATTTTATGCATAGGTATGCATAAAAGTTGCAAAAAAATGCATACATATCAGTATGCATATACTTTCCGGAAAAATGCATACATATGCATATTGTTGCAAAATAAGCATACGTATGCAAATTTTCTTAAAAAACAAAAAAAACTTTTTTTAATTTCCAAAATAGAATTAATTAATAAATTTCTTGGCTATTTTTAAAAGTTATTTTTTTAAATTTTATAAATATCAAAAATACATGATGTTAATAAGGCCCAGTTCACACCTGATCCCGGTTCCCAGATACGAGATGCCAGATCCAGAAACGGCCTGTAGACACCTGATTGTTTACTGGGATAAAAACTCGCGCGTGTAGGAATTGTTTTAGTCAAATAACGCGCGTAAGATGGTACGTACAAACAAAAAATACTGATTTAAAACCAACAAAACAAAATATTTAAAATAAATTTTTAATGTTCTAAACTAAATAAAATGATATTTTACGATCGTTTTGATAATATAAATTAGTTTTTTAACTATAAAAAACTTAGGAATTGTTTTTAAAAATTGTTTTAGCTATGTTTTTAGTAAAAAACAACGATTTTTGTTTAATATTCACCCGCCTTAATTAGGCAACAGAACAAAACAGAAGCGGAGCACTTTAATTAAAAATTGTACATACGAAGTGTTGTAAAATTGTACGTACGAATACAAAATAGTTGTTAAAAACACAAAAAATTTATTTTATAAAGAATATTTAATGCGCGAAATTAAATAATCAATGAAAAATATCGAGTTAGTAGTGTTGTAAAAAGTTACTTTTACTTTTACTTAAACTAATAAAAGTAACGGATTTTGGATTACTTTTACTTTTACTCGAGTTTTAAATTTCACTTACTTTTACTTTTACTCGAATTTTGAAATTTTAATTACTTTTACTTTTACTCTTACTCGGATGTTTTCCTGCAAATACTTAAATTAATTTAAGTAAAATTTAACGAATAAAGAATAAATTTAAGTATTTTGCTTGTTGAAAATGATTGGCAGCAAAAACAGCAAGATAATAACACGGTAAAAACCATTTATTTAGACCAAAAACTTATTAAAATAAAAATCTATGCAGAAATTAGCAAAAAAAATTTAAAACCGAGCTCTGGGTCTCTAAAAACCGGTATTTTGCTTCGTTTCAAAATACTTTTATTATACTTTTACTCTTACTTTTATTTTAAAAAATAGGTCTTACTTTAACTTTTAGTTTATTTAAATAAAATTTGGACCCTTACTTTTACTTTTACTTTACTTAAATTAAAAAATCACAAATTACTTTTACTCTTACTTTACTTAAATTGAAAATTTTCAAATTACTTTTACTTTTACTTAAAATAATCGAAAATCAATACTTTTTACAACACTACGTGTTAGCAATGTTTTAGTTAAAAAAAACACAACAACTTTGGTTCCATATTCGTACGTCCGCCTGAAGAAACAGCAAAAAAAAAGAAGCGGAGCGTTGTAATAATTGTGCAAAAGAAGTTTGCAACAAAATATATATTGTGCACCTGGTGTGTGTCCTTAATTAACATAATTTAATTATCAACATTATTTCGTAAAAAAGTCTGCATGTATGCTCTGAACGCGTGTGATATATGCGCGAAGACGCCTTCTCGCTCGCTTTCCCTAATTTTTTCCCCAGAAGTTTTGAAGTTGAAAGAAGTCGGAACTTTACGTCAGAAGTTGGAGCGCCGCTCCAAGTTGTTCTGGGAACTGGGAATTAAGATCTGGGATCTGGGAAACAGATGTGAAAACTTGTTTTTGCTGTTTCTGGGATCTGGGAACCGGGATCTGGGAACGGTGTGAACGGTCCCTTATTTTTCATATATTTTTCTAAATACTAAATTTATATAAATGAATTTATTACCTCAAACAAATGCAGTTTTTTGTCAAACATAAATAAGTTTTACGTTTTTTTATTTTGTTAAAAACGAAAACAAAATTGTTTCAAATTTTATTATTTTTTTTTTTTTTTTTTAATTAATATAAAATTTTGAAAATTGAAATTTAATTTTAAATATTTTTTCTTTTTCTAAAGCACAATAAAATACATGCATTTCTTAAATATACCACATACATATATTCATACATTATTAGCTGCTTTTTTTTAACTTTTGGTATGGCAAAAACCAACCGTGAACCAACTTAGCCTTGGAATAATGCTCTAAGAATAAATCATGAAAAAAGGGCGTGTTTTGGGTTTTTTTTTTTTTTTTTTTTGTTTTTTTTTAAATATTTCTTATATTTTATGGGTAAAAACTTTTATTTTTCCCCGGGGCGTATGTTTTAACCGACCTGACAAAGAAAAGATGTGGACTAGGCTGAGATGGTCATTATGTGGACTATAGGAAATTCGCATTTTTTTTTTTTTTTTTTTGTTTTTTTTTTTTTTTTTATTTTTTTTTCTTTTTTTTTTTTTTTTTTGGCAATTTAATTTTATATAAAATTTTTAATTTCTAATATATCTATGGTTTGGTCAGCTGCTCACTAAATTTTAAGAATTTCCACCATATGATCTAAAAATGATTTGATATTATACATTGATCTAATTACACAGCATTGTTGCGTGTTTTTTTTCTTTTTTTTTTTTTTTAATTGTTTTTTTTTTTTTGGTTTTTTTTTTTTTATATATTTTTTTTTTTCTCTTCTTTAGTTTGATGAAATGTCAATTTAAAAAATCATACTCACAGCAATTTTTTACAAGCGCAGTGTAAGAAATCGACCACTTTTGTCTTCGATTTTAATAATGTTTTGTGAAAACCTACCATCCCAATAGCCCACAGAAATTTTTTAAACAAAATATCTCCAGTATTTCAAGAGTTATGACACCCCAAAAATAGCGTTTTTCGACAATTTTGTAGGTGACAAATTGCTCAATGGGTATAACGATTAACGCTTCAAAGTGTGCACTCAAAAAAAGCCGCTAATTTCTACTTTAATATGATTTGATACTTTAATAAGATTGGTACAATATTTGTCTAAATATTGCGTTTCCCGTACAAAAAACTCTCAATTTTTTACGTTCAGAAACGCCGAAAAATAGCATGATTTTGTGGAGTTTACCGAACCTTTCTTTCTTTTTGTTAGTGTTATTAGCAGATTAAATCAGAGTTTTTGTTTCAAAAAACACAATATATTCAACAAATATATCACACAATTTAACAATCAGTCTCAAACTAATGTAGAAAGTGACCGCTTGTTTAGAGTATATAATTTGTAACTTAAATATGTCATCAAGTGATTTGTCCCGTACGGAATTTGTCGAAAAACGCCATTTTGGGGTCGTAACTTGCCTGAACCACTGGAGATATTTTGTTGAACAACTATTTTTCAAATATTCTGAGGGAAGGGTAAGGTTTTATTGAGAAAAATTATAAAATAAAAAACAAAAGTTTGAATTTAAAAAACGCACCTTTGGCCCCGTATTTTTTCAACAACTTTTTATTTCTTGTGATCTATAAAGTACTAGACTGCACCTTTATTAGAATTTAGATTTCACAATAAAATAAACAGGCAAAGTAACGGAAAAACAATGCCCCATGTGGTCAATAGGTCCAATAATTGTTCCATTTTATTCTCAAAGAAAGCGGTTTTCTTCTTCTTTTTAGTTAATACATAATAGTTCAGTTTGATCCAGTAATGTCTATAATATTGGTTTTTTACAAAAAACCCTCAATTTTATTAAAATAAACAGAAGTGAAAGAAAGAAAGGTTGCACAAACTTGGCAAATACCGCTACCGTAGTTTGGTGTTGGGAAAAAGTCCCGGGTTTTTTATTACCAAAATACAGATATCGCCAAATATAGCGCCGAGTATTTTAACGATGCAAGATATCAAATTAAGGTAGAAAGTAGCCGCTTTCTTTGAGTGGATAATTTGTAAGTTAATAGTTTATACTTCTGAGCAATTTTTCACGTACAGAATTGTCGAAAAACACGCCCATTTTTGGGGTGTAGTCGTTTCCTGAAGAACCACTGATTATTTCTAAAATATTTGTGGGATATTGGGGGCAACATTTCACCGAAAAATTATCAAATAAAAACAAAAAGTTTGCCTCCGCACCGCACTTTAATTCGTTCCCCTAGAATTGAATTTTAAGATACTTTACATATTTTTGCAATTTAAAAAAAAATTAGAAGTAGTCAAATTTAGATTTTTTTATTAGGTTTTTTATTTTAGTTGTTGTTGCTTTTTCTTGGTTTTTTACGTTTTTCTGTTATTTCTAAAATTTTAAATACATAACGCGCATTTCGGTGAATTAAAATAAATAGTCACTAACTTTGCAAATTTTACAAAAATTCCTATATTTCACAAATCGATCATCATTTACGTCTTATTTAGAATATTTACAATGTTGATTATTAACAGACGACTCTTGTTTTTTCCCTTCGGTGTAAAGCGATAAAAGCATTAATAAAAAGCGATTGTTTTCCGCTTTCATTGTACGGCCCATGGTGTAATGTTTACACGTCAGAGTTAACTTTGAAGGTTACGGTAGAATTCCTGTTCGGCCACATATTTGATAAATTTGGCTGTCTGATTTTTTAGCGCCTGGTTATTTTAGTTCTTAGGTCGTCAAACCTTGCATATTGACAACCTTTAAAAATTTCACGACCGAATGTATCAATTTTACGAAGGGATATAATTAGTTGCAAGGTTTGCAAACCAGCCCAAGAACCATAATTGGTCTGCTTTTTAGTTATTTTAGTTATATGATTATTTTCTCCAATCTTTACTGTCTGTCAAACGTTTGACAGTTTTTTTCTTTGGCTTGGCCAAGTGTTGAACGGTCTTCTATATCGCTAAGAGTAATCCGCTTTTTTGAATCGAAGCTTCATGTTTTTAACATACGCCTCATCGTTGAGAGAAAACTCTCCCAACTTCTGTTCCTTCTTTAGTAACTTAGGAGCAGCTTTCCGCCGCGTTGGTGCAATGATTGTCGTTGCACCCGGTTATGCATAGCGGCTGTCAGCACGTTTGTGAGCACCGTATCCGGATCTTTTCCAGACAGGTTGCCAGCAGATCCGTTACCCGCGGATGGAATGAAGTACGGAGGTCGTCGGTGGCAACTTACCGGTTGTAGGCCCCGTCAAAACCGTGAAACCGCCAGAAGGCAACTCTACACCGTTCAGGCTGCCCATCAGAGACAGGAGCGGGCTTCTTGAACGCTTGAGTGCCTCTCGCCTCGTGACCAGGAGGAAGGCACCACACCGTCTCTGCCTAACATGAACAGGCAGTAGGCAACGATGATACAGCTGCTCCTTCACCAAGGAAATTCGCATCGTTATAATGACTCCCGTGCCTGTATCCAAAATATAAAAGTATACATATATTAGTCAAACACATTTACATGCTCTAAATGAGCAAACATTACTGGCTAATTAAGCATGCATAAATGAGGCTCACCTTCGCAATAAAGCTGAGGTGAGTTATAATTAAAATTAGCTTTTTAAAACGGGCCTAAATTTCATTTCTTTAGTGTAAGCTTCTTCCGTTGAGTTAATTGCCTCATTATCGCAATGTACTAATTGGGTATCTAAAAAAACTTTTTTGGTCAACATGACATTTACAATAAATATTATTGTTTGAATATTCTTATACCATAATACTGAAGCAATGCATGATTATGGTTTCTTCGGTCGGCTTCGAATTATGGCAACTAATTATATTCTTTTTAAAATTTTATACATTTTGTTGTGAGTTTTGGAAGGTTGTCAATATGAAGGTTTTGGGCCTAAAGAGTCAAACGAAAATAACCAGGCGCTAAAAAATCTAGACAGCCAAATTTATAGAAAAATATTTAGCAACGCAGTAAAATTCACTAACCTTCAAAGTTAACTCACTGCTAAACATTACACCATGGGCGGAGCAATCAAAGCAGAAAGATAATCGCCTTTTATAATGCTTTCATTTCAAGTTTTACTGAAGGGACGCAAAAGCGTGGTGGCTGTAATAATACAACATTGTAAATATTGTGAGAATAGACGTAAATGATGATCGATTTCTGAAAATAAATTTTTATAAAAATTCCGAAGGTTTCATAACTATTTCTTTAATTCGACCGAAATGTGCGTTATGTATTTAAAATTTTGAAGTAACAAAACATAAAAAACCAAGAAAAAAGCAGCAACAACAACTTAATAAAAACTAAATAAACAGCAAAAATTGTATGTTGAATTTTTTTTTAAATTGCAGAAACAAAAATATGCTTCGTGTTTAAAATTTCTATTTCAGGGAAACTGATAAAAGTGCATGCGAAGGCAAACTTTTTGTCTTCAATTTTTTTGATAATTTTTTATTTACAAAAACCTTACCCCTGCCCCCAATATCCCACAAAATTTTTTGAAGAAAATATCTCCAGTGGTTCAGAGTAACACCAAAAATGCATTGTTTTGACAATTTCTATTAGTCAAAATTATAAATGGTGTAGCGATTTAAGCCGATTTGCTGCACTAAAAGAAGCAGCTATACTACCTTAATTTGATATCTTGATTGTTAAGATTGGTGCTATACCTGAAATATTGCGTTTCCCGTACAAAAAAAACCCGCAACTTTTTTGTTAAAAACACCAAATGACGGTAGTGATTTTGTGAAGTTTGTGGGTGCTTTTCTTCTTTCACTTAGTATTTAGCAAAAAATAGAGGGTTTTTTGTAAAAACACAATCCTGAGACAAATATGCATAAAATGTTAACGATTAATCTATCAAATTAAAGTGAGAGCTGACCGCTTTATTTGAGTAATAAATGGAAGACTGATTGGACCTATTTACCACATCGGCATTGTTTTCCCGCTGGATTTTGCCCGTTTATTAATTGCTGGTGTAATAAAGGTGCAGTCTAGTAATCTCCACAATGATCAAGAATAAAAAGTTGTTTTGAAGCACGGCTAAAGGTGCGGTTTGGATTCAAACTTTTGTTTTTGATTTTGATAATTTTTTGAGAAAACCTTACCCCTTCCCCCAATAACACACGAAAATTGTTTCAACAAAATATCTCCAGTGGTTCAGGAGTTATGACCCCCCAAAATGGTGTTTTTCGACCAATTATATTACGGACAATCCCTACAATGGGTATAACAATTTAATTACAATTCTGGGAAACAGAGCGGTCACTTTCTACATTAATTTGATGCCTTCAATCGTAAAATTAGGTCACATATTGTTGAGATATTTGCGTTTTTTGTTGCGAATTTCTCAATTAATCCACTAATAACACGAAGCAAAAGAAAGAAAAGGTTAGGTAATTTCACCAAAGAAAATCACTGCTATTTTTTAATATTAACAAAATTAGAGACTTTTATTACGAACACAATATTTAACAAATATCTAAAGTATTTATTAAAGTATCAATACGCTATTTAAAGTAGAAGTAGCGGCTTTTTTTGAGTGCACACTTAAAGCGTTAATCGTTATCCATTGAGCAATTTGTCACCTACGGAATTGCTCAAAAAACGCTTATTTTGGGGTGTCATCATACTTGGAGATCTTGAAATTATTTTTGCTTTTGAATTATCACGACTATGGGGGCAGGGGTAAGGTTTTCACAAAAAATTATTAAAATCAAAACCAGAAAGTTTAACTCACGCTTGTGTTGTAAAAAGTATTAGATTTTTAGATTATTTTAGTAGTTGAAAAATTTTAATTTAAGTAAAGTAAGAGTCAAAGCGATTTGTAATTTTTAATTTTAAGTAAAGTAAAAGTGGAAGTAATAATTAAAACTTTTATTTAAGTCAAGTAAAACTAAAAGTAAAACCAATTTTTTTCAGTAAAAGTAAAGTTAAAATTATCATGAAGTAATTTTGAACGGAGCAAAACACCGGTTTTTGAGATTTAACATTGCATTTTTAAATTTTTTTTAATTTGTTATGTATAAATTGTCATTTTAATAATTTTCGTCAAAATAAATGGTTTTAGCCTATTCACTTAAAACTCTGTTCAACCATTTAAGACAAGCAGTACCAAAATATATCATTGAAATTACATAAATTTTATTAAATTAATTTAAGTATTTGCCATTAAAAGAGTGATAAAAGTGAAAATTCAAAAGTATGTGAAATTTCAAAAGTCGAGTAAGAGTAAAAGTAATTAAAATTTCAAAAGTCGAGTAAAAGCAAAAATAAAAGTAATCCAAAATCCAATACTTTTATTACTTTAAATAAAAGTAAAAGTAAGAAAAGTGTTTTTTCCAGGATTTTCCTAGGTATGGTAAAACTTTATTATCTCGTTTGGAACAACAAGTGTTTTACTTCGTAGGAAATTTTAGCATTAATCAATCTAAACAAGAAGAACAAAGTAAAAACAAGTGGGTAAGTGGTTTTTACCCACTTAGTCATAAAACTTATACAACAAAAAAACACCTGTGTCTTTTCGAAACGTAGATAAATATTTACTATACTGAGGAAAAATCCTGAAACACTTTTCTTATTTAAAATGAATCCTCAGAAATTTTTCTGCAAAAATTCAATTAAAGTAAAAATTAACTTTTACAACACTACTTCGCACCAAACCTTTTCCTGACCAGCCTTAAGTTGGTTCAAGACTATGTTTGCTATACGCAAAGTTATAAAATGAAATGCGTATGGCTAGATAGATGGTATGACGATAGTATGTATGTGGTATATTTAAAGCTTATTTATAGAAATTTCAATGCAAAATGTATTTTAATTGTGCAAATTTAGAAAACACTGTGAAAAAATTGATTTTAAAATTTTTAAAGATATTTTCGAAGTTTTTAAAAATTTTTAGTTTATTCCCAATGTTTTCAATTTTTAAAAATGATTATATAAACATTTACATGGTTTATACATTTTATGAAACACAATTTCCGATTTTCACAACACAAGAAACTTGTTGATTATTATTTTGAATTTACAGTAATTTTATGTTCTTTTCAAATTTTTATTATGTTTTAATAATAAAATTTGAATAATAAATTTTTTTTCGTTTTCAACAAAATAAAAAAACGCAAAACTTATTTATGTTTGACAAAGAACTGCATTTGTTTGAGGTAATAAATTCATTTATATAATTTTAGTATTTAGAAAAATATATGAAAAGTAAGGGCCCATTCACACCGTTCCCAGATCCCAATTCCCAGTTCCCAGAACGACTTGGAGCGGCGCTTTAACTTCTGACGTAAAGTTCCAACTTCTTTCAACTTCAAAATTTCTGGGGAAAAATTAGGGAAAGCGAGCGAGAAGTCTTCTTCGCCAATATATCACACGCGTTCAGAGCATACATACAGACTTTTTTACGAAATAATGTTGATAATCAAATTATGTTAATTAAGGACACACACCAGGTCTACAATCAATATTTCGTTGCAAACTTCTTTTGCACAATTATTACAACGCTCCGCTTCTTTTTTTTGCTGTTTCTTCAGGCGGGCGTACGAATATGGAACCAAAATTGTTGTGTTTTCTTTAAACTAAAACATTGCTAACACGTAGTGTTATAAAAACTATTGATTTTCGATTATTTTAAGTAAAAGTAAAAGTAATTTGAAAATTTTTAATTTAAGTAAAGTAAGAGTAAAAGTAATTTGTGATTTTTTAATTTAAGTAAAGTAAAAGTAAAATAAGGGTCAAAATTTTATTTAAATAAAGTAAAAGTAAAAGTAAGACCTATTTTTTAAAATAAAAGTAAGAGTAAAAGAATAATAAAAGTATTTTGAAACGAAGCAAAATACCGGTTTTTAGAGACCCAGAGCTCGGTTTCAAATTTTTTTTTGCTAATTTGTGAATAAATTTTTATTTTAATAAGTTTTTGGTCTAAATAAATGGTTTTTACCGTGTTATTATCTTGCTGTTTTTGCTGCCAATCATTTTTAACAAGCAAAATACTTAAATTTATTCTTTATTCGTTAAATTTTACTTAAATTAATTTAAGTATTTGCAGGAAAACATCCGAGTAAGAGTAAAAGTAAAAGTAATTAAAATTTCAAAATTCGAGTAAAAGTTAAAGTAAGTGAAATTTAAAACTCGAGTAAAAGTAAAAGTAATCCGAAATCCGTTACTTTTATTAGTTTAAGTAAAAGTAAAAGTAACTTTTTACAAACTACTAACACGATATTTTTCTTTGATTATTTAATTTAGCACATTAAATATTCTTTATAAAATAAATTTTTTGTGTTTTTTACGATAATTTTCTATTCGTAATTACGATTTTACAACGGTTCATATGTACAATTTTTAATTACAATGCTCCGCTTCTGTTTTGTTCTGTTGCTTAATTAAGGCGGGCGAATATGAAACGAAAATCGTTGTTTTTTTTTACTAAAAACATTGCGAAAACAATTTTTTAAAACAATTCTTAAGTTTTTTTATAGTTAAAAAACTAATTTATATTATTAAAACGATCGTAAAATATCATTTTATTTTTTTTTAAATATTTTGTTTCGTTTTATATCAGTATTTTGTTCTTGTATGTACCATCTTACGCGCGCTATTTGACTATAAAAGAATTACCGCACCCGCGAGTTTTTATCTCAGTAAACAATCAGGTGTCAACAGGCCGTTTCTGGGATCTGGCATCTCGGATCTGGGAACCGGGATCAGGTGTGAACTGGGCCTAATTAATATCATGTATTTTTGATATTTATAAAATTTAAAAAAATAACTTTTAAAAATAGCCAAGAAATTTATTAATTAATTCTATTTTGGAAATTAAAAAAAGTTTTTTTTGTTTTTTAAGAAAATTTGCATACGTATGCTTATTTTGCAACTTATATGCATACGTATGCATTTTTCCGGAAAGTATATGCATACGTATGCATTTTTTTTGCAACTTTTATGCATACGTATGCATAAAAGTTAGAAAAAAATGCATACGTATGCATAAGTGTTTCAAAAAAATGCATACGTATGCATATACTTTGCGGAAATAGGCATACGTATGCATATAACTAAAAAAAATATGCATACGTATGTATATGAATTTATGCATACGTATGCATAACATATGCATACGTATGCATGTAAACATATGGATACGTATGCATTTAGGGTGGATCCACACATACATAGCCCGTATAATTTGTTCTTCATTTCTCATTCTTCTTTTCTTTATTAATTAAAATTCATGTATTCTTGCTATAGTATAAAAAATTTGATTTTCAACTAATTTAATTTTTAATCTATTTATTTTGATAAAAAATTCAAATTTGATTTTTTTTTTCAATCACACAGTTTTTAAACATATTACATAGCTGCAAACGTTTTAAATAAAAATATTCTAAATTTGAAACCTTAAAGGCCACAAGATTGCATATTTCGTTCACTAATTATAAGCCTGTCAGATATCAGTCTAATAAAAAAAGTTTTCAATACTTGTGATTGGTTATTGAAAAACGTCCATCATTATGTTAATACTGTTTGAGGTTTATTTTGATGTTTTGATAAGTCACGAAGTCAAGTGTCGGCAGATTGCATAGGAGGGAGTTTTTGACGTTTTGTTTGAGACATGGATGATGTTTTGATGCTTTATTTAATAAAATTTTAAGTCTTACAGCCAAAATAAATTGAAAGTTACTGGATATTATACTTAGATAAAATAATTATTTGGCCGGAAATAATATGAGAATATTAGACTAGATTACCATCCTATGCTGTATACACAAACAATTTTTTATATTTAAATCTGTCTTCCATACACCTGCACACATTGCGAAAATTTCATAGACAGACACAGTTTTAAACTTACTTTTATTATACATAAACTTTAAAGTTGTGGTTTTTAAAATACATTTAAATTTAGCGAATTTAAATCTTCAATTGAATTAAAGCATTTTCAATCATGTTCATTAATTATGATTTATGATCTATTTGTATTTCATACAAATCACTTACAAATTTAATTAATATCTAAATGTAAGCGTTATTTATATTTTTTTGTAAAAGGTTTGTGATTATACCTTATGGAAAAATCCCACTACGAAAACTTCAAAAATTTTAAAATTCATGCTTTAACTATAGCTAAAGTCTTCCAGGCTGAAATTAAGGGCGTAACCGCTCTCCGCCAGAAAGAAATAAACAATAAACCCGCGAGCAAAAAAAATTGTAAAAAAAGTTTTCAGCGGTTATGTCACCAATTAGTTGCGTCATGTGTTTCGGTGCACGTAATATTTTCTCAAAAAACAAATGGTTAACCACTCATTTATTTTCACCCTGATAGAATTTATCTTTAGCGTGTTTAAATGCATATTATTCTTGTATTTAAACTATGGTTTAATTCAATATTTTTTTGTTCTATGTGTTAGGGTATTGCTTAAAGGCTTTTAGGGTTTTGTTAAAAAAATAATTTTTAAAGAAAACTTTAACTCGCGGCTATTGAAATGAACGTCAAAAAACGACCTCGAGTTCCCGAACACTTGGCTATATGGTACAGGGTGTTTAGAGCCACAAGCAGAAAACTTAAAACCATCGAAAATTTTTGGGAACTTGGAGCCAAGAACAATGGAATTTTGAAGCTTTTAAAAAGCTGGTTTGAGTTTTGAATTAGGTTTCGCTTATGCTTATGTTTTAGCAAATTATATTTCTGGCAATTTACAGCTATAAAGTTTCCCACTTATAGCCTTAAGCTCCCTATTTTGAACTCCAAGTTCCGGTTTACTAAAAACTGTGTACTTCCGCTCACTATATTTAACGTGTGTAAGTTCATTGTTAGTTAGGCTAAGCCTAAGCCTAAACCTAAGCCTAAGCCTAAGCCTAAGCCTAAGCCTATGCCTAAGCCTAAGCCTAAGTTTTGTGGTCTGATCGGCAAAACCATTGCATTTACATTTATATTGAAAACAGGCATGTGTCATAGTATACACAATTAAGAATAAGTGACATCTAACCAGCGCAAAATGTATGATAAAAATTAAAATTAATTTTTAAAAGTTTTTACAATACAAGAAACAGGGGAGTCATTTTATCCCGCAGGGAGTCATTCTACACCAGCGTACAACCGGTGTAGAATGACCGGGGAGTCATTCTACACCGGTGTATTTTGACCCCGGGAGTCAAAAATTAGGGGAGTAGAAATATCCCGCGACACCGGCTTCAAGTTTCCTCGGCTCTATCGAATCTAAATCGGCTACATCTTAGGTATGTTTGGGATATTTTTTAAGGTTGAAGACTTACGCGCAGACTTGTATGACACCGCTTGTTCCATTTTGTGCGTAGGCATTCAGAATGTCCGTGTAGAGATCTACTGGGTTATGCCAATCTTTTAACCCCTAAAATGTATCCACTATTCCTTAATAATTATTAATAATATAGGTTAAAATATGATGAACGAAACAGCTATTAAAATTAAATCGAATTATTGGAGTAAATTAGTTTTTTGCAGAAAAAATTTTTTTGCAAATATAAACAAAATCAGTTAATTTTGATTTTTTTAAATTTAAGTCAAATTAAACAATCAAACATTTTGTACGAATGTTAATTTCAAAATTACAATGTTTAAATTTTTAGTTTAAAAATTGAAAATTTTTAGTTTGATTTTTTTTAAAAAAAATGTCTGTTTTGACCTTTTGTACCCCAAAGCTATTAATTCTTTTTTCAGCGCTTTTTGCAAATTTTTGTTTTCACTCTGGTCAAAATCCATTGTTCTAAACCGAAGGGATCCCATGCGCATCAAAGGACACCCCGCGCATAAAAGGACGCCGGCATTTATGTCTAATAACGCGCCGCGCCTTTCTAATAACCCGCCCGCGGGACATTCTTTTGGCCATATTCCCACTTTCATTTTGAAGCCCTGTTTTACCGCTGCTCCTCCGACAACCTATCCCACGGAGCAAATCATATATGACGTGATCACGAATACTATATAACATTTTAAAGCTAAAAAAATTCTGAGGTGTTTTTTACCTAACCTTAACAGTTTTTTTTTCAAAAACTCAAGATATATTTGGATTTAATATACAATCAAATATGCATTAAATAGCTTAAAGCCTTTACTTTTAAAACATATAAAAATAACTGAATTTGTAAGCCATTTTTAGTGTTACTGTAAAAAAACGGAAGGTGTTCCAACCTTTTGTTTTAAAATTATCATTTTTTGTCCTTATAATTATGTTACAGTGGGACTTATAGGTTTGAAAAAAATGTAAAAATGCTTTATTGGATTTTTTTTAATGAGAAAATAGATAAAATCACGCATAATGTATTATTTTATGCTTGCACAATTTTTTTGGAGTTAAATGTTCCGTCGCAATAAAAATTAAGTTTTCCCGACGTTTTTGTTTATACTCTATATTTTTGGCCATAAAATCACAAGTATTTTGTATGGAAAACGCAATATTTTAACAATACTGCATCAATCTTAACAATCAAGGTATCAAAATAAAGTAGAAAATCGTAGTGTATTATTTGTAACTTAAATTTGTATAATAATTAAGCAATCTTTCAAGTACAAAATTACCAAAAAAACACGCCATTTTTAAAGGGTCATATCTCTTGAACCACTGAGAATATTTTGAAGAAAAAATATTGTGGGCTATTGGGTAGGGTAAGTTTTTCACAAAAAATCATCAAAATCAAAGACAAAAACTTTGGTTTTGTGCCGCATATTTAAGGGTACCGCACATTTACCAAGTCAAATTTTTTATCTTCGATTTTAATGCTTTTGTAAAAACATTACCTCTGCCTCCAATAGACCAAAAAAAATTTTTCGCTACAATATCTCTATGGGTTTAGGAGATATGACCCCCCAAAAATCGCGTTTGTTCGGATTTCTGTTTCTTTGAAAAATTTTCCAATGAGTATAAAGCTTAAGTTATATAAGTTCTACTGAAAGAAAGCCGCTATTTTATACTTTTATTTGATATCTTGATTGATAAGCTTGGTGCAGTAATTGTCGAGATATTGCGTTCCCCTTACAAAAAAACCCTCGATTTTTTCAGTAAAAACACCAAATGACGGCAGTGATTTGATTAAATTTGCTCAAAATTTTTGCCTACACTTCGTGTTTTTAGCAAAAAAAATCGCGAGTTTTTTGTACGGGAAACGCAATATATCGAGAAATACTGCTATAATATTAACAAACAAGGTATCAAATTAAAGTAAAAAATATTCGCTTTCTTTCAGTAAAATTTTTATACTTAAAAAATTTTATACTCATTAAGAAATCTAAAATTTTATACTCATTAAAAATTTCGAAAAAACGCGATTTTCGGTGGGTCGTATCTCCTGAACCACCAAAGATATTTTGATGACAAAAATTTTGTGGGCTATTGAGCATTTAGGCTATTATCACAAAAAATCGTCAAAATCAAAGATGACAAGTTTGATTCTGTACCGCATTTTTAAGGACCGGAGAATATGGAGGGTATGAACATTATTAATTACACAATATTACTGTCGCAATGTTAAGACCGCATAGAAAACAATTTTTTCTGGTGTTTCATTTTTTTAAATTTTGTTCAAGATCTGCCTGCATATTTAATTTTTATGTTATAATTCTACGAACTGTTTTTTTAATTTTTAGGGTTATTTCGTTATGCATTTATTGTTTTGCTCACTGTGAATTTCAACAAGAGACGGTTTTTATATGATTTGACTGCCGCCTTAAACTTAAACTCAGCGTGCATTTTTTTTTACTTACCTGGATTCCAAGAAATCCATTAAACTTCGATTGGCAATGGGCCAACAATTGATCGCTGCACCCACCTTGGGAATGGCACACACCAACAAAAGCTGCCAGTACTAAATAAGTCCAAGAAAACAATAAATGAATTGCACAAATTAATTTTTTATTTAATAATAGTTAGTTAAAGTGGAGTCTCAATGTTTCTTAGGAGCCACTTTTTTTATTTAGGTCCTTGTTATCAATTTATTGATCAAAATAATAAATTGAAAAAATAGACAAATAAATACTCCCTACCGCACACTAACAGCCTTTTGGCAACAATAAGGATTGTACAGACCAGACAACGAACAGTCTTTTTTTAGTTTAATGAAATGTCAATAGAAAAAATCATACTCACAGCAATTTTTCGACAAGCGTGAAATCGCCACTTTTTTCAAATTTATAGTTGTTTCTTGCACATACAAATATAACATTCTAATTAAAAAAGTGGTGATTTCGCGCTTGTCAAAATGTGCTCAGTATGATTTTTTAATTAACATTTTCAGCAAACTAAAAAAATGCAACAGTGCTGCATGATTCAGATCAATCTATAAACAAATCATTATCATATGGTAGAAATTTTTATTTAGTGAGCAGCTGCTCAAACCAAATGCAAATTTCCTATAGTCCACATAATGCCCATCTCAGACTAGTCCACATTATTTTTGTCTAAACATACACATGGGAAAATCGCCTTTTTTTACTGCTCTATTCTCAAAACATTTTTCAAGGCTGGTATGTGTATATATATATATATATATATATATATATATATATATATATATATATATATATATATATATATGTATATATATATATATTTGTATATATATATATATATATATATATATAAATTATTTTTGGTATTTGTTAAATAATAAAATCAAATATGAAAACCCGCTAGAAAAATTTTAAATATTAACTTTCTCCCATGATTGCCTTTCCCTCAGGGTTGCAACACATGAAATCTATGTATGACCTAACTTGTAATTTAAATCGTATACATAATCCCTAAGCCAGTGAGCGAGCAAATTGTAAAATGGTTAAAGTTGTACAGTAGGAATGTATAGATTTTATCTACGGATACAGTGTATAACGTAGGGTATTCAATATTTGCAAAAATTTACCAAATTGATTTTTAATTACAGGCCTAGGTCATGCGTAGAGTTTACCGCTGTAACGTTAACGCTCACGCACTTTGGTGGTGCTGAAATTGACAATACCGCCGTGAAACGAAAATTTAACCGTTGTCGTAGTAAAGGTTTCACGGTTGTAAAGGGGGAAGGCCATCACGGGAACGGGTTTAAATATGGAATGCTAATTGCTTATTTCTTCTATTTTAAAAACGTTACTCCTAAAGTATTTTGCTTTTTCTTAACCCGTGTCCGTAGTTTTTATCTAGTTACCATGGTGGAATATTTTCACACGACTACGATTAAAACGTTTAAACTTAGAGTGGTGGTATCTTTGTTTGACCATTGTGGAGAGTGTATGCTTCACTCACTACTTGTCATTACTATAACCTTTGTCATACACATAGGTGGCTATGTAAGATACTGTGTTTGGTGATTTAAATT
>JASAMX010010700.1:0-10374 GCA_030248175.1 Microlaimidae sp. YZB2_3 | reverse complement strand
CAGTCTGCCACAAACCACAAATCACGTAATATTAACTCTGGTTCTGTTAAATTGGAAAAAACTGTTTTAAAATGCCCTTTTTTCAACGAAGCATATCTCGGTTTGGAATATTCCACCAAAAATGTTAAGGATACTGAACTGACCGGAAAAAAATACCCTTTCTCCCAAAATATAGTTTGCTTCTGTCCGTCATGTATACACAAAAACACATATACATTGAGTTATACACAAAAACCTACAGGGTATCCTAAAGGCTAGTTTATACTTATGTAAAAACTTCCTTTGGACAAAGTCCAAAGGACAAATAAAGGACTTTGTCAAAGGACTTTGTCCAAAGGACAAATAAAGTGTAAAAACATCCTTTGGACTTTGTTCAAAGGACAAAGTCCAAAGGACAAATCCAAAGGACAACGTGTTCATACTTTTTTGTCCTTTGGAGTCCAAAAGACAAATTTTAAGTAGCATTCATACTTCGTCCAAAGGACGTTTTGTTTTGTCCAAAGGACGTTTTGGCTTTTCTAAAATTGTCTTTTGGACTTTGTTCAAAGGACGTTTTGCCATAAGTATGAACCAGCCTTAACTGTATCGTTCCACTTTGGGGCAGATTCGAAATTAAAACAGCATATTTATAAAAACTTTTGGAACGTAAACATCTACTTGTAGAATTGGTTCCTATAAATAGACGTGAAAAAATCGTTCGGGGTATTTTGCTGTAAATTTTTTTAAATTTATTTTCAAATTTTTGTGAGCGTTAGTTAGTTAACAGAAAGTATCTATAACCGCTTGTAACTATTTTACGGATTTTATTTTGGAAATTTGTTAGCCAAATATAACCGCTAAAGTTTAAGCTTTATGATTAGTAAAAGGAATTTTGTAGAAACTATAGTTACTTACTGATGGCTAAAAATAACTTTAACAAATATGAACGAAGAATTATTTCGCAAATTATACGTTTGCACAAAATGAAAAATGACATCTTTTATGGACCATTACCCTTTTAACGTAAATCACCACTTCAAAAATCACTAAATTACAACGCAAAAAATTTAAGTGTAGATACACATTTTTAACTTTTAAACATGAAAAAAATCCGCAAGAAATTTTATTATTCAAAAATAACAAACGACATTTTGGATTTAAATTTACTCTAATGTTACACAAATTATGACTGTTTTTGAGGGCCACAGATTATGATCGGAAAATGTTTCATATAATTATTATTTGTTCTTTTTTAAATAATTTTTATTGCGGATGTAATTTTTAAAAAAAAATGTATTTTTCATGTTTGCGTTTGAAAGAAGCGTACCTATAGCTTCTGTTGCAGTTTTTTTACATTTTGTTTTTTAGTAAAACGCAGGGACTAGGATTGACATTGTGATTGTTTTGAATATCTAAATTTTTAAGTTATGGTTTTGCAAAAAAACCCCGCATAAACTCATGGATTAACCCTAAAAGTTTTAAGGGTGTCTCCTACACAATCTGAATGTATGCTGATTAAATTCAGTTGTAATGTGATTAAAACTGTGATTATCAAAATATAATAGTTTACTTACCAAATTTTTATATTATCTATTACGCATATAACAATCATTCCGAAAGCAGACAAAACATTATTATAGCCCGATTATCTTCTTGATGTGCTTGGGGGGTGGTTAAACCCCAAATTAGGGGGGGGGGGTTAAAATCCGAGAAACGCAAAATACCCATATCGGTTTTTTCTGAAGTGCATTTTACCCATATTGTTTTTCGATTTCAAAGAAAAAATAGGTAAAAAACGCTAAATTTAGGTCAAAAAGGCCTTTTTATTGGATTTTTGAGCTTTTTATTGCTTAAAATATTCATTTTGACCTCAAAACTTAAGTTTGGAGGCAGTTAGAAGTCATTTTAAAGGCATTTTTTTCTTCATTTTTCCAAAATTGGGGGGGGGGTTAAACTCTTTTCTCAGAATTTGGGGGGTTAACCCCCGCCGCAAATCCCGAATAGTACCCGCCATTTGAGGATCCTTAAAATTTTAACGCGTAAGTTCGTTAACTCTAAGTTTTTTTTTAGACATCAATTGGAGCATATAGATTTCCACAGTTACAAATAAATTGCTTCGCTTGGAGCCGAGATTTTCCGCCATGTTCATTGCAAATAACTTAAACGTTATTTTCCATCAATCAAAAGTTCATGTCATCTTCCGTCAAAACACAGAGAGAGATGTTTTCTAAATTCCTTTTATTTTTTGGAACTAACGCCGTGTCTTAATTTCCCTTAAGCACTCCAAGTGCCTTTTCAAAGACGTGGAATAGCGAAACAAATAAAAAAACTGCAATCGATTCGTTCAAATATCAACGACGTTATTTTCATTAATATCCACATTTTTCCACAATTCTTTTTCTTCCTCGAAACAACGCGAAAAAAACGGCATAGAAACCGTCATCCGTTAATCCATATTTTATTTTCCAATTCCTCCAACACTCACCAAGAGCTGAAATCCCCCAGGCCGCTTTTCACCATCTTCATCTTCTTTTTCTTCTTTTTTTCTTGCTCGGAGCGGTCCACTATTTCCGGGGTCCGTTTTTCTCCGGCGGTGGCCGCGGCCGCCCCCGCTTTTTTCCCCTCCGCCACGGCGGGGTCGATATAGCGCCCCACGCCGGGCCTGAAGGCCTTCGGTTTCCGGCTGAAATCGGCGTGGGCGGGGACGACGGCCGATCCCGGCCCGCCGCCGCTATTCGGCTCCTCCTCCCCTTTCCGCAACTTTTCTCGTTCCTCGGCCAGGAGGCGGTCCGCTTCTTCGAACGGGTCCACGAACACTTGACAACCGACGATTTTAATGTCCTCCTGCGAAAAAAAACAAACACTTGAAGTCAACAAGACATAACATGGAACTGTGCACATAAACACAAAGGTAACGTAGAGACAGGATAGGTGAGCATGAACAACCTGGAGTCTACTTTCTCCCTGGCCTCAAAATTTACCACCCTCCTAAAAATACAGAGACCGTCCCGGCCCGCACCTACAGGCGGGCTGCTTTCCGGATTTTAGAGGAGGGGGGAAGTGTATACACCCTCCAAATTTAGGAAATATACCAAAACTTTTTGGAGGACTATCCTCCATTCCAAATACCAGCATGGGCGTAGCCAGGAGGGTCTAGACCCCCCTTTTGGGTCGGCAAAGGGAAAAATTTGGGGTTAGACCACCCTTTTGGGTCGCCAAGAATAAAAATTTGGGGGTCTAAAAGGGCCATTTTTTAAAATTTTTCTCGCGCTTCGCTCCGCTCAGCGCTCGATTATTTATATAGTCTGCCCTTCCAAATTTGTGGTAGTTTGTTTTGTAATCTTAGTATGACCACGCTGGATCCACCCCATTCTTAATGTTTTAATTGGTCTTCACTTCCAAATTTGTGTTACTCTGTTTTGTAATCTTGATACGACCACGATAGGCCCCCTCTTTAGATTGTTATATAGTAGGATTAAAAATTCAAAGGTTAGAAGAAGTAATTTGAAAAACATTTTCTTGCACTTTGCATTGCTCAGTTGTAATTCAATGTTTTCTTTTTTCAGTTGTTAGGGTTTTGAAAATCGAAAATTTCAAGGTATAAAATTGTTTGTAAAAATTTTTTTCTTGGTTTTATAGACTTATTTTGATTGAATAATAGGAAAATAATTAAGTATGTGACATAAACAAGGTAATAAACACTCCGCGCAAAGTGCGGAAAATTTTTTTAGCTCTTTTATAACGTTTAGGATTTGGACCCCCTGGACCACCCCCTTTCGGAAATTTTGTTCAGGCTTGGACCCCCCCTTTCCGAAATCCTGGCTACGCCCATGAATACCAGTACCCTTTTCAGATTTTGTAGGATTTGGCCTCTGCAAATTTTAGGAGAAGGGGTGTCCAAGATAACCCCAATAAATAATGTTGGGAAAGTTTCGAATATTTTTGGGGATTACCCCGCACCCCAATCCTTTAATTAACCCCTGTGTCCGAATATGCACGCACTTATTATCCAAATATTTTTTTCATACGGATCACCAAGCCGACCAATGTAAAATTCTCCACTCTACATCGTTTGTTACACTTTCCTGTCATTTTTTTGGTGTAATTTTTGGCCTATACTATAAAAAAAAACGATTCTTTGGTAAAAAAAACAGCACTTTGAAATTTTTTAAAACTAACATGCAGTTATTTAATATTAATTTTAAGAATTATATTAATAATTAAAAAACTTTGTTTTGAAACCAGTAGACCTCCAAGAAAGTATAGATATATAAGTTTTTGATCTAGCCAAAACAATTGTGCCTTGTCCAACCCTCTGTTGGCAATGCTTCCGGGTGTACTGTGTAATCAATGTTACAATTAGTGTTCAGAGAAAGTTAGAAGGAAATTTAAAAAAGTTTTTTTCCAAATTTTTTGTCTTGAATTGGAAAAGGGGGGTTAACATCTTTCGTCCCAACTGCGATAAAATGCAGGAGATTAAATCCTTTAAAGGGTTAATCTCTCCAACCCCCAGCTAGCCTCCCCCTGAATAAAATACACAGTCATGTAATGTAGCTATTAGCCTTCTCTATTCATTTTTATGGTCATTTTTTGGTTGAACAGCTTTACACGGTAAATTTTTAAAAAAGTTCAGTACACAGAATAACACCAGGATTTTCCACCAAGTCGAAAGCGCAGTAATAAACTGCAATTTACAATTTTAAATTTTTTACACTCGTCTCACACGACGGAAAGTGATTAAAAATCGTCATAAAACACTGACAAACACGACTCTTTCTATCTTTTAACATACCGATATTATTAAACGCAATGAGTCAAGTAATTTTGATTTTATACTGATTGTTACTTTTTATGCCGTAGTAGTAAAGGCAGACGACGAGTCACCGACGACGAGTAAAGGCAGACACGCACACGCACGCACGCACACACACACACACACGCACGCACGTGCACGCACGCACGCACACACACACACACACACACACACACACACACACACACACACACACACACACACACACACACACACACACACACACACACACACACACACACACACACACACACACACACACACACACACACACACACACACACACACACACACACACGCACACACACGCGCGCACACACACACACAGACACACGTAATTTAGCTGGCTTACCTTCGGTTTGTCCGTTTTCTTGTCCACTTCTGCTCCTTCTATGGCCAGGAGGGTGTCCATGCCCCCGACGACCCGACCGAACACTGTGTGCTTCCGATCCAGATGTGGGCACTTTCGAAACGTTATGAAACTAAAAAAATCTTAATGATATCACAAAAACTACTAAAAGCCAAAAATAAAACCAAATTGACCAGCAAACACAAACAGGAACAATCAAAATAATTTCAGACGCCGAAATGTGGGGAGTTTTATTATTTTGGTAACCCTTGCGATGAATTTTATTTAGCGGGCAGTTTGGTGATGTGTATTGTGTGGAATTGATTTTGTGTAGGTAAGAGTAGAGGAAAGAAGATTTCTCCACCCTGAGTTGAGAAATGGCTCTCCTGACCCCGCGAGGAAGATTTTCTTTCTCGTTGCATATTGTTGGTGCTTTTATTTGAAGTATTGGGGTTATTGGAGTGTTGTTAATGTGGTTTGTGTGACTGTGTTTGTGTGGATTTGTTGTTTTAGTGCTTTGTATGATTTGTTGTGTAGTTGTTGTTGTGAAATATTGCTTGTTTTTTGAGCCTGCTGGGTGCAGGTTGTTGTGTTAAGTAGTTGAGTGGATTTTTTGTGTACATGGCTGCCAATTTTGCTTGTTTTGCGTGGAGTTGAATTTGTGTTGCTATTGGGAGGACTTTAGCCTTTGTGTGTTTGATGTGTGTGTGTCTCTCTGTGTGTGTGTGTGTGTGTGTGTTTGTGTGTGGTGTGGCCTGTTGCGACCCTGAGAGCAGTGTTTTGTATTGTTTGCAGTTTGTTGATTTGTGTGTTTGATGTTACACATCACCAAACTGCCCCCTATGCAATACACACAACACAACATCTTTTCACATGCACACACATTAACACGACTTTGGGACCAGAGGACCTTTGGGCGAACCCAGCAGCAGTTGCTGATCTCCTCTGAGAGTGGGAAGAGGGGGTGAGCAAGACAAGGAGCGTGCCGAATGGAAACAACCAGGGTTGAACGAAACTCTAGCTGCAGGCAAAAAACAACAACAGTTTTATTTAGCACCCAAAGGTGAAGACATTTTTTTCTTATTATTTCATAAAAAAACAGAAACATTTTAACTATTTTCTAAAATAAAATTACCATTGTTTTAATTTCCAGGTTGTAAGGGAGGGGAGCGGTTTGTAAAACAAAATAAGAACTTAAATGCTGCAAAATTTCTTAAAGTCACTCGTCAAAAATATTTTAGGACACTCCTCAAATTTGAAGGGTGTCCCAAAATTGTTTCTTGATGCATCATCCAATCCAAACACCCCTTTTTTGGTATTTTTGGGACTGGGCTGGCACCTCCCAAATTTTAGGGGAGGCTATTCTATCCCCAATTTAAGAGTGTTCTCAACAACCCCTCTTCCCCTTTGCCAAGCTATGCCCTCCACCCAGACTGCCACAAGAGGCAAGAATTAGACAAAAGTCATTAATAAAATCCATATTGAAAACAGAGGTGATTGTGACCGTCTATTTGTTTTTAAATTTCTATGAAAAACAGTGAAAACCTTTTTAAACTGACCCAGGTAAAGTTTTAGTCTCAATTTATATTATTGAGTGATAAAGTAGAGTAAGTATAATATGTAAAATTACATTTGTTTTCTTGAAACAAGGTTTTTTTTTGACTCCGTGGGATGTTTATGACCATAGGTGGACTGCCTCCCGAATTTTTTTTTTTTTGGGGGGGGAAGTATACCCGACCCCCGAAACTTTTGGGACACCCCGGGGGGGGGGTGTCCCAAAAAAATTTTTTGGGGTACACCTCAAATACCCTATTTTTAGCGTTTTTAGTACTGGGACCCCCAAATTTTAGAGGGGTGTCCGCATAGATGAACAAGGAGGGGGGGGTAGGGTGGGGTCCACCCCTCCTAGCCTCGAAATTTTGGGGCCCCTTTAGAAAAAATCCAGGGGCCCCCTCCCCCTAAATTTTCGAATTTTTTACTCCTGACCCCTCTAGATTTTGGAATCTGACCCCCCCCTCCCCTCTCGAGAAAATTTTAAGTACTATTTTTATACTAAATTTTCTTCCAAAAACGTAATTTTTAACACAAATTCATGTTTTTACACCTTTTTTATACCGAAATATCGCTTTTTATTCAATAAAATGTAGTATTATCTTATAAAAAACTATTATTAAACATTTAATGGTTGAAAAGTATTTTGTTTCGGAAATTGGACTCCACCTGACCCCCCTCAAGGTTTTAAAATCTTCCACCCCTGGTCGACCGACCCTTCCCCCAGAAAGCTAGGGAGAAGGGGTTGTTCGACCCCCCTAGGACACCCTCTTAGATTTTGAAATGTCATTTACCCGGGGTAAACACCACGCCCCCTAGCTTTTTGACCGTGTTCATCTATGAATGTCCGGGGTACCCCCAAATTTTAGGGGGTTGCCGGCTGTAGTCGGGATTTTTTTTGAGGGTGGGGTTTATAACCCCACCCTCTTGCCCACCTCTGTTTATGACATGCCGCGTGATAACATCTGATACAATCAAAAATATAAATGTGCAACCTCTTGTATAAAAAAATAGCACCGGTGAATCAACTATATAGAAAGAGGGATACAAGAGAAAAAAAAGCACTTCCCCCTCCTTAAAAAAATATATATATACAGACCTGTGCACGGCCTGGAAATGTCCCCCCTGTTTTATTGCCCCCCCACCAAAAAATGAAAAAAATACCCTAAAATTATGATGCCATTTTTGACCTATGATGACGCCATCATCGCAAATTTTTTGCAGTTTTTTTTAGCCTATTTCAATGTATTTTAAGCCATTTTAGACCTATTTTTACCTTATTTTCGCTTTTTTGTCCTTTTTTTCCCTTTTCCCTTCTTTTTTCTCTTTTTTTCATTCCCCCCTACTTGCCCCTTCTCGCTTCAAAAAAGTTGCCAAATTAATATAAATCCACGTTTCGCCGCAATTTTGAAGAAATTAACCCCCATTTTTTACGGTAAATCGTATATTAAACCATCAATACAAAAATATTTCCATTTCATTTTTACGTGAAAAGTGAAAAAGGGTAACCAGACTTGTGCACTGCCCTTCCCCTCCCCCGGGGTTTTATTGGTGGGACAATTCCAAAACGGGGGGCAAGCAAGGGAGAAAGAAAAAAGAGAAAAAAAAAGAGAAAAAAAGAGAAAAAAGAAGGAAAAAGAGAAAAAAAGGACAAAAAAAGCGAAAATAAGGTAAAAATAAGTCCAAAATGGCTTAAAATACATTGAAATAGGCTAAAAACTGCAAAAAAATCGCGATGATGGTGACCTCATAGGTCGAAAATGGCGGCATAAATTTAGGGTATTTTTTCATTTTTTTTGGGGGGGCAATAAAACGGGGGGGGGGGGGCAACTGTTTCAATAGAGCAAAGCGGGGGGGGGGGGGAATTTCCAGACCGTGCACAGTTTCGGGCAACAATTCCTCTTTATTGGAAGTATTTTTCTTAATAAATACTGAGTAGTGCATATTTTTAAGGGTTTTAAAAAATTTTGTTGCAATTTGATTTTAAATATCAATTATTTAAACTACTACCATTTATATAATCATATTGCACTTTATAACCGTGGTATTTTTGCCTTTTTAACACCCATATTAATTTTTTATGAAAACATTTTTGTATTTTGCAGGATCTCGTATGTCAAAAATCGCGATTTTCCATACTTAAGAAAACTGTCCAGAGAGATCTTAAGCCTAATAAATTATAAACCTTGACTAAAAATGTTAATTAAATTGTCCACGAGCGGGAACCACTCTTCACTTCGTAACTGCGCCACTGCAAACCGTTAAATTTTTTAAAAAATACCACGAACAAATCATAAATCTTAAACTGTTAACTATCCTATTGGATTAGGGAAGAGGACGTAGGTTTAAATCTAAAAATTATTTTACCCACATATTTTTTTGGATTTTAAAGGCAAAAACGAACATTTAAGGTCAAAAAGTGGTTTTATTGCATTGTATTTGTAAACCTTTAATATTACTAAAACAATCTGGTGAGACTCACATTCAAAAGTTTAAAATGTGTCAGAACTGGAAGTCATTTTAAAGACATTTTTTCAGTTTATTTTTTCCCCATAATTACCTTCTTAGATACCCACCACTTAACTTCCACAAAGCCGAATGGGTGATTTATACCGTTTAAAAAATATCCCAAAAAGTGTCTAAACTCCCTAAAAGTGGAGACGCCCTAACAATAAAAACGCAAAAACCACATTTCTTTGAATAGACATATAGCCCAAATAAATGTTTTTTAAGGTGTACGTACCCCTTCCTCAAATCCGGAAGGCTGTCATAGTAATGTACAAAGCGGAGACAGGTGTGTTTGTTACGTTTTTATTTTACCAGTCATTCCATCCGCAATGCGATGCATTAGCAGAGATAAAAAATCTTTTCTCTCTAAAAGTTATTAACGAGTAATCAAACGTTTTATTTCTTGGCGATTTTACTGATGTTGAAACATTACCCATGTGAGTTACAGAAAAAATTTACAAGTAATTGTTAGAAAGAGCAAAAGAATGACAGCCTTGATGGGTTTTAATAGTGATGGGCGGAACTGCGGAACCCCCGGAACTTCAAATTTTGCCCGGGACATCCGGAACTGCCTACTAAACTGCGAAACCCCCGGACACTGGAACCGGAAATGAGATACACCATCCGCAATCAGGGGCGTAGCCAGGATTTCGGAAAGGGGGGATTGTACTCCATACAAATTTTTCGAAAGGGGGGTTGTAGGGGGTTGTACTCCAAATTTTCAAAATACCGTAAAAAAGACATTAAAAAAGGGTAAAATTTTTTGCGCTTCGCGCTAGGTGATTCTTTTTGTTGTTATTTGCATTGTTTTTTTAAGTTAAACTTGAAAAATTTCCGGTTTAAAAAGGTATAACATTAAAAATCGTGCGATAGCACGAAAAATTTTTCTAAAATTGTCTTGAAATTCATTAAAAACATCACTTAAATGTTGTAAAAAGGTATATAAATGTCGAGCGCTGAGCGGAGCGAAGCGCGAGGAAATTTTTTAAAATTGTTCTCTTGGGACCCCCAAATTTTTACCTCCGCCAACCCAAAAAGGGGGGGGGGTTGCCACTCCTACAACCCCCCCTGGCTACGCCCTTGTCCGCAATGTTAACCATTAACGGAGACAAATACTAATTATTGATCTATTATTCGTGCTCAATTCTGCTGAGCGCTGATTGGCTGCGCCGAT
>JASAMX010010699.1:0-29547 GCA_030248175.1 Microlaimidae sp. YZB2_3 | reverse complement strand
ACACAGAGCAGCGGTGACGCGGAATTCTTTTTGCAGATAAGTAGCGCTTTTTGAAAAAAAAAAAAATCAAAAATGTTTATTTTTAATATTGCGACAGAATCCAACAGCTTTGTAATTATTTTTTCAATTGAGGAACATGAAAAAATTATTTTTAAGTTTAAAATTTTCCAAAAAGTATTATCCATGTTTTAAGTTAGTAATAAAAACTTTTTAATTCTTTGATTGTCAAAATATGTTAAGCTCTTTGGGATTTTTTCCGCTGCATATTCGCAGAAGGTATTCCACATCACCGCTGCTCTGTGTTAAACTTCACGTCCAGACGAGGAAGACCACGATGTTTAACACAGAGCAGCGGTGACGCGGAATACCCTTTGTGGATATGTAGCGTTTTGTAAACCCGGAATATGAGCGCCTTCGAAACAAATAAATCCCAAAGAGTTAATTGTGTAAATTCATGTTCGTTTTTATGTAACTGTTTTTATGTTAACTGTGTTAAGTTAGATTTTATCTGTTTCAAACTATAGTTCTGATGAAGGATTATTTCGCAATTGTAGGTTTAAAAAAGTTAAACACGTTTGTTATTAAGGAATAAAACTTAATGCTTTTTTAGCGTTACTGTTTTAATAACGAATCGCTGATTTTTGGGGTATATTTGGGGTATTTATCAAAATAGGGACAGCATTTGTTACTGGGCTACTTTTTGTCGCCTGTTTTTTTCCTGTCTGAGTGCGGGGACGTCAAGCGTGGGAAGGCCGGAATTTACTCATTTTCTCTAATTATAGTTAATGCAGAGCGGCATAATTTTTTTTGCGGCGCTGCCACTTATGTTCCAAAAGTTAATTTAATTTTAAGGTCTGCATTTAAAAACGCGCACCAAAACTTTAATTTTTTTGATATTGTGTTGTATGATTTCCATATTGAGATGTAGAAAACAATATAAACAGTTTAAAATACTGAGTTCAACTAAAGACGCGTGAACTAGGCGCTATTTTAGCACATTGTTTAAAACTATTAATAATGTTATAATTTTTTCCTTTTTTTAATAAATGTTAAATATATTTTTAAATGGTCTATATTAGGATTTTAATAATTTTGTTGTTTTAATACAAGCAAAGTTTTAATCCCTAGTTAGGAGATTTGTTGACTAACCAGTATTAACCAGATTACCACTAACCACTAACCATAACCACTACCAAAACCATTAACCAGATTTGTAAACACATTTAGTTTGTAATAAAAACAAATATGAATAATTATAATATCAATTTATGTCATATAAACAGAGTATACAATGTGAAATTTCAGAAAAAATAGAAAATTTAAACATTAAAAATAGTTTTAAACAACGTGCTTAAAGGTGCGGTGCCGAGTTAAACGTTGTCTTTTGTCTTCGATTTTGATAATTTTTCGTGAAAACTTTACCACTGCCCCCAATAGCCCACAAAAATTTTTTCAACAAAATATCTCCAGTGGTTTAGGAAACTTTTAGGTTTCGGCAAAACTAAGCTAACAAGTACAAAATATACCTCATCACTAAAAATAAACAAAACAACTTAACTACCTGATAACTTTTAAAGAAATTAAGTAAAAATAACGAACCTTCCACCTTTTCAAACATTCCACTTTATAGTGTGTATATGATTATACATATTTTGTGGATGTTATTTTTACAATGTATATGCTGATTGTGGTTGCCACATTTTCTATGCTGGTACATAGAGAAGGAAGGCAGATCACAGCAAACTGTGTCAAAAACATATTTTTAGATGTATTTATGGGTATTTGGTTTGCGTTTAGTGAAAATTGTTTGCAAAGTTAAAACTGAAAATTACAGAAATTATAGTATGTCAATTGTAAATTATGGTATGTCAATAATTGACAAATCTACATAATTTATTTTACATGATTTGACAACCTTTAAAAATTGCGTGATCTTTTATATAATGTCCTGGGCGGAGTGCACACGCAAGACCTCCTTAGCGGTTATATATAGTTGAAGTCCTTTAATATTGTAAATGTTTTATATTCGAAACTATTCTATAAAAAAAATCTAGCGACTGGAAAAGAGAGAAGGTCAATAGCTTTGCGGTGGAGCAATGGATTAGACTCTCCTTTTCCCGGTAATATCCGGCTACATCTTCGTCCTCCCTCTGCGGTGTCAGTTTTGGACAAAGAATTTTGAATTCATGCCATTTGAACCAAATGAAAAAAGCACTAAACAAAAAAAGAGCTTAATACAGCAAAGCAAAAAAAGCACAAACAACTTTATATAACCTCTTATTGGGTTGTATGAAGTTGAGGTAATATATATATTTTCAGTTGCTGCAAACCGTACAGCCAATGTTATTTCAATTTTAATAAATTTTAACTTTATAAAAATTGGAATTCATGTTGCTTTTATCTATTGATAAGCAACCTAATATAAAAAAAGTCAAAATGAGGTATACTTAATAGGTCAAAATATACAATGAAGCGTAATTAAGCCCCGCAGCGTAATACCAACTATCGAAATCAATTTGGTTGATTTTTGTTTTTTTTTTTATTTTTATTGGAACGCTTATATTTTAATTGATATTCTTCCTTTGTTGCTAATTTTCAAATTAATTTTGGAGGTTATACTGTGTTTTACATTAACTTCATGTTGTTGACTTTTAACTTTCTTCAACACTGGTTTGACGAAAATGGTTTGTTTCCACATGTCTTTAAGAAAGTTTATTATTGATGTGTGGGTGTTTTTGGGATAAAATTTAAAAAAAGGGTGTAGTTTAACTTTGTGCTCATGCATATTTTTTGCAAGTTTAAATGAAAAAAAACGGGGTTTTTATTTGTTTTGTTAATATTGGAACGTTGATAAAATTTAAAACATATAAAATATAATTTTTGTATGCGTTTTTTAGATTATTTCCATAAAGAAGTTTTATTAAAATTTTATGACAGATGACATGCACAAAATGTGAAATTTATAATATTGCTTTTATTTGGCCACTTGGTTTTTTTGAAAATTAGGGTTAAAAATTTTGGAGCAAACACTTCTTTTAAATTATAAGTAAAAACACTTACAATCAGCAACAAAATCACAAAATATTTCATTTTTTTCAAAGGTTTAAATAAAATTTTAATAAGTTATGTAATTTTTAAATTAGCAAGAGCAACTGGAAAAACTTTTTAAATATACTAAGAGTATAAAAAAGAAAAAACCCCAGGACATTGATATTTTGAAAAGTTCAATCCATTTATTTCTTTTAAATTGCTTAAATTTTAAACCCTTATAGCAAATCACGCAATGTATAAAGGCTGTCGAATCATGCAAAACAGATAATGTAGATTGGCCAATTACTCACATACCATAATTTCAATTGAAATACCATAATTTACATATTTTTGTTTTTTATTTTGCAAATAAATTTCATTGAACGCAAAATTTACAGAAATACAAAAAACTTAACTAATACAAAAATATATCGCATCCCCCTTAACTAATACAAAAATAGTTAATCACAAAAATCAATAAATAATAGGTTAAAGTGGGTCTTAAAAGTTTTTTTTTCAAAATTAAATGCTCGTTTTTGAAATGTGCGCCTGAAAAATTAAAAAAAATCAGTAAAAAAATATTTACTGAAAACTGACATATACTTAAAATACATTTTGAAAATAATGTTTTCTTTGCAAAAATAATCATACCTTGTGCAATACTGAGGCTATTTAAAAAAACAAAATATTTTTTATTTGTATTTTAACAAACAACAGAATGATGTTATCAAAATATTATATATTTTATTAGTATTTGGCCATCCCAATTACAAGAAAACAAATCACAGCGAAAAATACGGTATTTTGATAACAGCACTGTTTCTTTCGTTTGACTACAAAAAATGATGGTTTTTTAAATGATGGTTTTTAAAGTAACCTAAATATTGCACAAGTTATGACTGTTTTTGCAAAGAATAAGATTAATTGCAACAGTTATTTTAAATATTTGAAATGAAATGAAAGTCCTTTATTAATACTGTTCAAACATTTATAAGACAGAGAAAAGATAATTATGTTACAAAAAAGAATACTTTACATATAATATAAAATATAATATTTTTCAATACATAACTGTATACACAAATAAGGTTATTTAAAATAAGCATGCTTTAATAAAAGTTTGATTAGTAGGTAATAAAGGGAAGGAAGCACAAGAGCTTTAAAGCTACTTAATGTGCCTGTCAAATTTAGTTATGTTCTGAAAATTTATATTCTTGATTTTATTTTTGAAGTTTTGTAGCGTCTTTGAGGTTACAACATTTTCAGACAGACTATTCCAATATCTTGCTGCCCTGTTGGAAAATGAGTAATACAAAATATCTTTCTTAGCTGTAGGTATATAAAGTTTTTTGCTATGATCGTTTCTTCCTTTATATTCACCCCAGCTAAAAAATTTTTGAAATTGAGAGTCATTAAGATTGTTAATAATAGAATAGCATAAACTAAGGTCAAAATAAATTCTCCGCTCTTCTAAAGACTTTAATTTCAGTAAATTTAATCGCTGTATATAATTGTAATTTTGGTCAAGGCCACACTTAGCAAACAAACGTCTGGTAAAAGTACGCTGTACCTGTTCAATACTTTGTTTTTAAAAAAAATTTTATAGAAAAATATTTGTTATTTTTCTATAAATTTTTTTTTACGGACTTTTGTTAAAATGTTTGGGACCGTGTTTTACTGTGTGTTGACTATAAATATATCTAAAATTTACTCAATATTTTCAATTCATAGACCTCCTTACCTTTTTCACCTTTTGGTCTGTCCCATGAAAAACGTATTAACTAGGTGCTATTTAAAAAAACTGTTCAAGTTATTTTAAAATTCTGAATAATGTTTAAGTTTTTCTTTTTTTCTAAATAAATCTGATTGTAAATGATATAAATTGATATTTTAAAAGTTTTATGCGTAATTATTTTCAATACAAGGCAATGAGACGTTCAATACAAACTAAAAAAGAACTTGGAGGTTAACAAAATTCCAAATATTGAAATTAAGAACTGCAACAAGGTATTACTTCCACCAACTACTGGGTAAAACAAAATATGAAGTGAAGTTGGTTTTATGTCAAGTATACTTAATATTTTGTTCTTAAATATAACAACTAGATACCGAAGCAGGAAGAAAACAAACCCAACATTGTTATAAATGAACCTACATATTGCACAAAATTATTAAAACATGTTTTTTTAAATAATTTTTTGTTTGTTCTAAGTTTAAAAGTATATGAACAGCTTTTAAAAGAAAAAAAGTGAATTTTTTATGCTTTAGTGAAGCTTGTTTAGTGAAGCTGGGGAAGGAATTACACATTCCATGCTGTTAATGTTTTTTTCCCAGTTTTGTTTTGTTTCTATTCCTAAAAATATAATGGGCATTAATTAATTGCCGTTGATACACATACTTGGTGACTGACAGTCTCTCAGGAACTTTATGTTTTTTTATTTTATCGTTCTTCCAGTGCAAGCGTTCATTATTCAATGCTTTTTGTGAAACAATTTTTTAAGCGAAGAAAACATTCCTGTAATTGTTGTTCTAAGCTTGAAAAGATTAAATGATTAACAAACATAATTTAGTTAGGGTATCCTAACTAAATTATCCTAACTTTAGGGTGGGTATCCACCCATACTAGGTAAATTAAAAAAAAACACAGCAACAGTATTTTTTTAAAATTATTAGTACTACAACTAAGTTTAACAGTTTAAAACTATTATTAAACCAAATACCAACAAAAATTTTTGGTTAAAACTAAATGTTGTTGATAACTCTAATTCTAAATTTTGTTTTAACTGTGGTTTCATTGTTGTATTTCTGTAATAATTTCAAAGTTTTGTTAGGCTTATGAAAAAAATGGAATTATTTGAAAGATTTCTTTGTAATAAATAAAATAAATGAACTTAATAAAATTTTGTGGACATGGATTAGAAATTATAAATTTTTTTACGCTTTTGTCTTGATTTTAGGATTTCAATCAAGGTCACAACGCATCTTCTAAAGCTTTATTGTACCTTATATTTAGCTATTCCAAAGACACGTTGGAATCATCAAAGCCTTTTTTCATGGGTCTGTGATCTCTGGACACGAAATATTTTTGCCAATTCGATGTTGGGTTTTAAATACTTAGGAAAATGTTGGGATTCGAGAAAATAACTAATTTTTAACATTACTTTCAAAAATGAAAGTTTTAAAAACATTCTAATACCATAACGGTGGTAAATTGTATGATTTCGAAATATTTCATTCACAATGTTTATTTATTTATTTTGTATTAAAATGTACAGTTCATATTCATAAATTACGAAAATTGAAGTGCAAGTAAAATAAAAAGTGTCATTATAAATATACTGCAATACAGTAATAAATATAAAAATTAACAAAATTTTACAGTTTATTCCTAATGTTAATTGAATAATGAAAAATATACAATAAAATCAAATAATAAATAATCAAATTGTCAAAATACATGAACATCACACTTTCTGTATATAATACGTCTATTTATTTTGGTTTTCAGTTTTTCATCATTATTTGAATAATTTCTAATGCTTTGGATTGAAAATTTTGCAAAAACCAATCAATGTTTTGGCAGTTTTCCAGTACTTGCTGCCAGTTGGAAAAAATTCGAGCATCATTCTTCCCGTTTTCATATATTTATCATTGAAGCAAGAACCTATCAGATCCTCGATGGTGAATTTGCTGGGGTCGTACGTCTAAAAAACCAGTTATAAAATGAGATTTTTTATTAAAAACTTGTATCTTTGCTTTTTTGTAATTTTTACAATTCAAAATACTATAATACTTGCAATTAATTTTAATTTTCATAAGCACAACAATATTCATGCGTCTAAAAAATTAGTTAAAATACATTATTAATTAAAAATTTCTATTTATGTTTTTTTTTTGTAATTTTCACAATTCAAAATACTACCATATTTGCGATTCATTTCGAATTTCGCCAGCAAATCAATTGTTAAACCCGAATTTTTTGTTTTTTTTTTGGAAGAAAGGGAAGTGGGTTAAAATTCGAGAACGCATTTTACACATATCGTTTTTATCTAGACTGCATTTTATCCATACAGTTTTTCAATTTTGAAGGAAAAACAGGTAAAAACGAAAATTTAAACTCAAAAAGCTTTTTTTTTGCCGATCCAAATTACAAGACATATTTCTTTAAAATTACAATCAGGACTAAAGTTTTTTCTTATTATAATATGAAATTTTTAAAAAAATGATTTTCTGTAAAAACTTAATTCACCCTCTCTGTTTTTATGTAAATATTGGTCTAAATGATTTTAGAATCAAACACTTTTTTATTATAAGTAAAAAAACAATTAAGTTACTCTGTGTTCCATTTGTACGACAACATCAAAATCTTGGTAAAGCTGAGATCGACCTAAAACTTGTGTTATAATCAACAATAAAATCGCAAAAAATTTCATTTTTATGCAGTTTTAAACAATGAGCGTAAAAATATAAAGCCCAGGACTTTGATATTGTTTAAAGTTCATATGCTTTTATTAGGTATAAATGGCGTGAATTCTAGAACCTTATTATTGTGCACGCTATTTAAAGGTTGCCGAATCATGTGAAATAGAACATAAACCGCACGTAATTTGGTTAATTATAAAGAGTAATTATAGAGTAATTGACAAACCATAATTTCAGTAATTTTTAGTTTTTGCTTCGCGAATAATTTTTAATTTACGTACAATAAATACATATAGATCGTATAACATGTTTCGTTAAACATTTTAATTTCATCAAAAAATGGTGCATAAAGCAAATAAACAAAACGTAGCTTCTTAATTTTCGTTAAGACTTTTTTGGTATAGACCAGGGGGATACAAACTCGCTTATATACTAATTTTATGTGCCGTGCCAGATTTTAAAACGCTTGAAGCTCGGCCCAGGTTTATGCTAGAGGAAAACTTTTTATGTGAAAATGGTAGCAAATTTTCTGAATCTTTGATGAAAAAAAATTTTTTTGCCGAATTTTGTCAAAATAAGGGTTGAACTACGTGTGCGGCAGGCTGAACCACTCAAAAAAAGTGGGTATTGAAAAATGCCAAATAAAAAAAGGTGGGTGAGTTATTTCAAACTTGTAAATAGATATAATTCATGCCAAAGACCCATTTTGTCCTCATATATCACGTTTTCGGGATTATGGGGACGTTTTTTGGACTTATTGAAGAGCTCAATTTTAGAAATTTCAAAAACAGAAAAATTGAGATATTTGAGTATTGGTTCGTGTTTTCATTTGTGTGATCGACCATGTAGAAGTTGGACGGCCGTTAATAGCTAGATTGAACGAAAAAAACTAGGGCTACCTGCCAATACTATATTTGTTTGCCATAAATACCCACTAGCTACTTTTACAGCTTACCCAAAGTAGCCAGAAATGGATCAATTTTTGCCCATTTTCAAGCAATAATTTGAAAAACGCAAATACACAGAAAAACCGGTTCGCAATTTTGTAGTGCAGGGAGGCAGGGAGGCCTTACTAAGATTTTTAGCTCATACGTAAAGGAAATTTTTTGAAAAATTTAAATTTTACGAATTTTGCATTTTTTTGTAAAATTGTCAAAAAATTACAAGGTAAGAAATTATCATAAATTGGTCAAAATTTGAGCTACAGCTCTGAAATTTGGACTGAACACCCTAATTGCAAGGTACTTTTTGAAAATAGAGTCAGTTTTTTATCTGTAACGTAAAAATTTTGAGTTAGTCACGCCCAATCTTTTGTACTAAATTTACCATTTTAGCACCTCAAATGCTTAAAAGCCACTGTTCTAGGGGCTTTCAAAAATGTTGCCCTTATTTTTACGATGTGCCCCTGACGGTTTAAAAACGTTTGAAACCTCCAACGCCAAGAAATAAGCTTTTTTTGGTCAATGGGAAAAGTGCCGCGCAACACCCACTTTTTTGGCCCTAAATCGTAATTTTTGTTTTTCTTTAAAACCCATTTAAACTTTGCACAAAACACGTAGCGGTTATTTTTTTAAAATTTTTGGGTGTTTTGCAATCATTTTAAGCTTTCAAACAGCTCTGAGGACCAAATATAGCCCTATTTACATAGCCTTAAATTTTGAGTAAAAAGCGCTCATTTTCACAAAAAACGTTGAAAACAAAGATGACTCATTAATTCAGGAGCAACAGCAGTGGGAATGAAAATAAATAAATATTTTTAAATCTTCTGTCACTAATTTACAAAAAACCCTACAAAACAATCAACTTGCTTCTTCAAGATCTGAAAATGGCCACAAAATGAATCAAAAAGGGCTTATGCTTATATGAGTGTTAAGTGGGAGTACAATTTTCTACACCCTTCTGTGCGGTCGACCGCATCAAGCATAGAAAACAGAAAAAGGGTATAAATTTTGGAACATGCATATAAACATAAAAACACAAGAAAAGTGTCACATTCTTCTTATTGTACAATGTTTTTTATCATTACAAATGAATTCTGTAAATAACTTTTGGGATGTTTTAGTTTAAGAGCTGAAATTTTAGCACAATGAAATTTGATCGAGAGGAAGTTTTTTGAAAAAAAGTCGTTCAAATCGGCGCAGGAAACCCCAAGTTATGCTAATTTTAATAAGCCTTACTTTTTTTCACTGTTTGAAATTTCCAAAATTGGTCATTTTTTAGTTGAAAACTTACATATAAGGGTAATTTTTGACGTTGAACTCAAATATAATATTGATTTTTTTAAAAGAAATTAATTTAGTAATTTAGTATTGTAGAATTAGTATAATTAGTATAATTTAGTATTGTAGAACTTTAAAAATACAGTAAGAAAAGAACTAAAATTTCGTATACCTTGAAATTGGCTCATAATTTGGTTATATTCTGGTTAAGTTTTAGAGCATTTGGCTTAGTATTTTTAAATTTATTGAAGGACTTAATAACTTATCCATAATTCAACAAGCTTTCATGAATTTACATAACGTGTTTACTAAATTTTGACTGTCCATTATAAATGGGTCAAATATGAAAAAACACCAGTTTATTATGGTTCATTAAAACTATTAAGCAATTGTGTGGACATTTATTTCTGTAAAACTTATCATTTATAAAACACTTTGATAATTTATGATACAGTATTTGCTGTTATGTTCACAATGTTCTTAACATTCAAATAGTTGCCTTCCTTATTGGTTTATTGCACCAAACTCAATGCATGAAAAACATATAGCGAGGCAATTGACATGAACCCTGACAGTACGTGTTGGGAACGGTTGTTCCTGCAAGGAACCTCGCTATACTTTGTTCATGCATCAAGTTTGGTTGCAGTCAGTCAATATATTTTTTCTTATTTTTGTCTTTTTAACACTTTAGTTTTGAAATAAAATGAATGAAAAATGTTATTAAATCAAATAGAAAGCTGTAAAGATGATAACAGATTTTGAACCAATAACAAAAAAAAAATTTCTACAAGGCGAATAATGTGTATTATATATCCCGCAATGGTGATAATTAATTAGGTTAAAAGAAAGAATAAAAACAGGAAAAAAAACGGAAGAAAATAGTCAAACACTACACCTGATTTCGTCTTGCAATGCCCTTGAAGCAGAAGAAAACCAGCTGTATTGTTTTTTCTTCCTGATTTAATCCATTTTCCTAATTAATAAACAACATTTTTGGTCAAGCATAACATCATTTTCTGCTTACAATAATCTTTAGCAATTGCTGCATGGTTTTTCAATTCAATTAATTTGAAAATAAGAAGTCAAAATGATATTACATTGAATGACATGTGTAATGTATGTATACCATCTATGAATTGATATTTGGAGCGCAAATAAAACAAGATATTATGGGGAAGAGTGGGACACTTTGTACAAAATCCACACAGGTTTTTGCAACCGTGCAGTTGTGAACAAACATGAAATAAAAAATGTAGAAAAAAATGCGGATACAAGTTTCAAGTAGAACCAACAGAAATTTGAATTTTGTATTCAGTCTGTCATTCTTCTCGGCCATATATTTGTGATAAAACATATGTTACTCATTACAAGAATTGTCACAACCAGTTAATTTGTGTTGGAAATAAAGTTTCCAAACTGAACATATTGTTAGCATGACATAGCACATACATATGTACAAGAACATAATAAGTAACAAATAATTTCACAATTTTTACACCCAGTTCTATGTTGCAAAGTTCTAACACTGTCTTAATAACCGCTAGTGTGTAGATCATACGTTTACTATACAACTGGGACATCAATTTTAACCGAATTCATACCCTTGGCAAATTGACAGGGTGCCAAAAATCAAAAATCTGAACGGTAGTTTTCTTGCCGCAACTGTTGCGGTTCCAGCGGTGTGCAGAATGTGTGAATTGGATGCGGCAGTAAGGAGATAGAACTAAGAGCAGATTGGGCGAGGAGCAGTGCGTGCGTGCCTGCGGTGGGTTTGGTATTGCAACTTTGTCCCGCTGTCAAATTGGCAGGGCGCCAAAAATCAAAAATCTGAACGGTAGTTTTTTTTGCCACAACAGTTGCGGTTCCAGGGGTGTGCAGAATGTGTGAATTGGATGCGGAAGTAAGTGATAGGGTTAAGAGCAGATTGGGCGAGGAGCGGTGCATGAGTGACTGGTGGATTTGGTATCGCAAATTTGTCCTGCTTTCAAATTGGCAGGGTGCCAAAAATCAAAAATCTGAACGGTAGTTTTTTTTCCACAACAGTTGCGGTTCGAGCGGTGTGCAGAATGTGTGAATTGGATGCGGCGGTAAGGAGATAGGGCTAAGAGCAGATTGGGCGAGGAGCAATTCATGCATGACATCCACTTGTGCACATCCACCAATACACCCTTGCACTGGTGACAGTTTTCTTTCTAACAGATATATGAAAGTTATAATAAATGATACAGAATCAAATTCAGTTCCACAAGGTTTCATGTTAGGACCATTTTTGTTTCTTGTCTACATCAATGCTATTGTAAACCAAGTTCAACACTCGCATATTAAATTTTTCACTGATGATGCAAAGGTTTACACCAGTTTTACTTGTGAAGACGTATTAGAAAAAAGAAATCAATTGCAGACAGACTTAAGCAATATAAAGGATTGGTCCAAAAACTGGCAATTAAGATTTTCTGAAACTAAATGTGAGGTTTTGCATATATCAACAAAAAGTCAAAATAATGAACATGAATATACTATAGACGGTAACGAATTAGCTAACACTGGCTTAGTAAAAGATTTGGGAGTTCACATTTCAAATAATCTTCAATTTTCTGATCATTGTAAAACTATTGCTAAAAAGGCATTGAAAATGCATTGGCATTGACATCATTGATTTTCAGGACATTTAAATCAAGCTCAGAAAAAAATTTAATGAAAGCTTTTACTTCATATGTTAGGCCAACTTTGGAATACGCAAGCGTGATATGGAATCCTTTTTTACAACAAGACAGTAAACTCACTGAAAACGTGCAACGTAGTTTCAAAAGACGGCTTTTCAAACCGTGCAAAAAATTATATAAAACATACAAAGAACGTCTTAAGCATTTACATCTGACCACACTTCAAGCGGAAGAAATAATATTGATCTATCTGAATGCTATAAGATTTTAAACAAACAAACAAGTCTTAATCCAGATTTTTTTTAGTTTAATTCATAATCCCACCAGAGGTCATTTTTTAAAGCTAGGAGTTAAAAAAAGCAGAATTAACGCAAGAAAATATTTTTTTTTGTAACTGAGTTGTTAAAAATTGGAATGCATTGTCTGAAGAACAAATTTCAGCTACTTCTTTTGGGTCCTTCAAGAAAAAACTTCAGCCAGCTGATTAATTCTTTATAAAAACTTTAGCCTAAATAAGTTACATTAAGTGTTGTGTTTAGCGTCGAGGTAATAATGAAAATAAAAAATTAATATAAATATTACATGGATTAAAAAAAATAATTTAAATAATTATTGTTTAAAATGTTTTTTAAACCAACTGTTGACCTTACTTACTTGGTTTGTGTATGGCTCAAATTAGTGCTTTTTTCTGAAACCTTTAAGCCATATTCTAGAAGGAAAAAAAACCATGTTTTCGTTATTTGTGGCGACCGTAATTGGTTTGCAATTTTTTTTTTGGTGTTTACACGATGTTGTTTTTTTTTAGAAATAAACTTTGACTTTGACTTTGAAAAAATGGCAGGGTGTGACTGAAACCGCGTACGTTTTATCATATTGTTCAATCCACACCAAAAATAAAATGCGGATTTTAATTGCTAAAAAGTTATATTAAAATTTTTTTAGACTGAAAACGTTTTTTTGAAAATAACCAAAAACTAAAATTATTACATTTAGAGTAAATTTTATTGGTAGCTTTTTATGGTGCATGAACTGTAATAGGCGGCAAAAAATTTTTTGATACAACATTTATTAAACAGAATTTTAGTGGCTAAACTGGCGAAAAGCGTTGACGTTGACGTCTTCCAATCATAATATATAAAATTATAAGCTATTTGCAAAATTTATATATTCTGTTAACCAAAAAAATCTTTAACAGAATATATTGGTTGACATACGCAATCAAAGAGAATATATGAAATTAAAAGCTAGATTATTATCTTGATAGCACTAAAATAGTTTAATTGTAAAAAAACAGTTTTTATTAATAATGGGACTCAAAATTATTTAAAACAACGAGATAATATAATTACATTTTAAAGTGTAGTATATATTGTAAAAAAAATTTTCTTTTTGAAAAAATTAGGCTTTTCTATGTGTGCTTTTTTTGCCCAAAAGCATAAAATTAGCAGACGTTTTTTCTTTTAATTTCTGAATCTCTTTGTCAAACCATAGTCGAGCAAGGCTAATTTGGCCGTTAATTTTGATTTCGCCAAAACTGTGCACAGCCACCGATAGGGTAGTGCATTTAATTTGGGCACTTTTCCAAATTGAGAATTTTTGATTTTGGAATCTTTGGTAATCCTGAACGGAATACGACGTTTGATAGCTCAAATGAGAGCTAATTAAATGTAGATGATTGTCGTGAGCTTTTTATTTGTTATGTTGTGATATTTTCATCTGAAATTGTGTGATTTATAAAAAATAAAATTGTTACTTGTTTTTAGAACATGGGCATTTCATTACTACACAATTAATTGCTTTAAAAATTAAATTGTCCTGGTAAAATTTAGTCTATTTTCAGAATTTTTTGTCCCTGTGGTGAAATTTTTTTTTGTTTGAATTTTTACGTTGCGTCTTTGGTGAGCAATCGTTATAAAATAAAATCGTGTAATTTCGGCACACATATTGCTGTCTGCTGCTAAAACCAGAGCATCCATAACCGTTAAAAAATAATATTTAGGTTCTAATTTTACCTGAGTTTTTTTGTAAGTTTTGTTCTTTTGTTACTTTTAAATTTTTAAACCTGCCGAAATTAAAAACACTTTTTTCCCAAATTACTAAAAATAACAAGTTTTTTTTCGGTCGTTTTGATCAATAGTTTAGGTAAAAACGGGTTGAATTAAGTGGTCAGGTGTTAAATTGTAGTCGTAAATAGTTAAAAGACAACGTTGAAATGTGTAGGTGTCAAAGCACTGCACTTAAACTGGATTAAGTGGGTCATTTTAAAAAGTGCTGAAATTAAAGGCACTTTTATCCCAAATTACAAAAAATAGCAATTTGTTTTCCGTCGTTTCAAGCGATAGTTTAGGTAAAAACGGGTTGAATTAAGTGGCATATAAACTCGATTAAGTGGATACCTTTTAAAAAGTGCCGAAATTAAATGCGCTTTTTCCCAAATTAAAAAAAATAACAATTTGTTTCCAATCGTTTCGAGCAATATTTTTGGTGACATAGGGTAAAACTATGGTTTCAGAACACAGTTTTTCATACCACATCTCGTAAACGCAAATATAAATTGTAAAACACTTATTGCACACCGTTTTTGATGATTAATTGGTTGTAATCTAAAAAAGTGCTAAAATTAAATTCACCTTTTCCACAACAAAAAATATTTTTTCAGATTATTTGTTCCCAATTCAGAAATTATGTATACATTTAAATACTAGGATGCTAAAGCGTTTTAAACAAATATTAAAATGCATAACACAAACTACAATTGGTTTTAGGCGTCTTATTTTTTCTTTGAAGTTTGGGAGAAAATTGCCGAAATTAAATGGTTTTCAATACACTACTTCTAAACATCATATCTTTCCGAATTCTTCATAAAAATGAACGAAATTTTATATGCATTGCCTCCACGCCTTAAGGCGTGATTTCAAATGATTTCGATGTTTATGTGCTTATTTTTAACCAACTTTACATTCTTTAAAAATACCCGTCATTTTGTGTCAATTTTGCTCATTTTGATATCATTTGGCATTTTAGCTGTAACTTTTTGCTAGTTACACGTTGAACAATAAGTAGAAGCTTAAAATAAAGAAAACTGTCTGGAGATAATGATAGGCTTTTAAATTTTTGAAAATGATGATTTTTTGACTGAGAAACAATCGATTGTTTGTAAAGTGCCAAAATTAAATGCATACATTTAATTTCAGCAATTTTCCATTTTTTTAAAACTGATTTAATTTAGTTAAAAAACAACTTTTGTGCAGTAAAATTTTTATGACACAAAGCAGTATCGTGAAATCTTCAAAATGAGCTATCAAACATAAAAATAGGGCCATACAGTGAAAAGTTACACAAAAAGTGCCGAAATTAAATGCACTACCCTACACCCTTGCACTGGTAACTTATTTTGGCGACAAGCGCTATTGTTTTTTTGTATTTCGCATTAAAGTGTGAATGTGTGAATTGGATGCGGCAGTAAGGAGATAGGGCTAATAGCAGATTGGACGAGGAGCGGTGTGTGCGTGACTGTGGTGGATTTGGTATCACAAATCGTCCCGCTGTCAAATCGGCAGGGTGCCAAAAATCAAAAATCTGAACGGTAGTTTTTTTGTTACAACAATTGCGGTTTCAGCGGTGCACAGAATGTGTGAATTTGATGCGGCAGTAAGAAGATAGGCCTGAAACAAGAAGTGGGAAGAGGTTTTGTTTAAATTTAAGTGAAAAGTCAGGCAATTTTCGACAGAAATGTTGTTTGATAAAAGGGTGAATTGAACGGATAACCTTTTGGGAGTATCAAATAAACGTGAAAAGACCAACATTTGTGGAAAACCATCACAAATTACTAAAAAAGTCTATGTAGCTGACAAATTTTAACGTTTTTTGTCGATTTTCACTGACTTAACCATTTTTAATTCATTTTGTGGCCATTTTCAGATCTTGAAGAAGCAAGTTGATTGTTTTGTAGGGTTTTTTTGTAAACTAGTGACAAAAGATTTTAAAATATTATATATTTCCATTCCCATCGCTGTTGCCCCTGAATTAATGAGTCATCTTTGTTTTCAAGGTTTTTTTGTGAAAATATGCGATTTTTAACCAGACTTTAAGGCTGTGTAAATAGGGCTATATTTGGTTCCCAAAGCTGTTTGAAAGCTTAAAATGATCACAATACACACAAAAATTTTAAAAAAAGTAACCGCTACGTGTTTTATGCAAAGTTTTGATGAGTTTTAGTAAGAAACAAAAATTACGATTTTGGGCCAAAAAAGTGGGTGTTGCGCTGCACTTTCCCCATTGACCAAAAAAAGTTTATTTCTTGGCGTTGGAGGTTTCAAACGTTTGCAAATTGTCAGGGGCACATCGTAAAAATAGGGGCAACATTTTTTAAAAAGCCCCTAGAACGGTGACTTTTAAGCATTTGAGGTGCTAAAATGGTGAAATTTTGTTTAGATTGGGCGTGACTAACTCAAAATTTTTAATTTACAGATAAAAAACTGACTCTATTTTCAAAAAGTACCTTGCAATTAGGGTGTTCAGTCCTAATTTCAGAGCCGTAGCTTGATATTTGACCGCTTTATAATAATTTAAAACCTTGTAATTTTTTTGACAATTTTACAAAAAAAAAATGCGAAATTCGTAAAATTTGAATTTCTCAAAAATTTCTTTTACGGATGGGCCAAAAATCTTTAGGACGGCCTACCTACCACGGGGGGCACTACAAAATTGCATTAAACCGGTTTTTGTGTATTTGCGTTTTTCAAATGATTGCTTGAAAATGGGCAAAAATTTACGCATTTTTTGGCTACTTTGGGTAAGTTGTAAAAATAACTAGTGGGTATCTAAAGTAAACGAAATTAGTAATGGCAGGTAGCTCTGGTTTTTCTCGTTCAACTAAGCTATCAACGGCCGTCCAACTCCTACATGGTCGATCACACAAATGAAAACACGAACCCATACTCAAATATCTAAATTTTTCTGTTTTTAAAATTCGTAAAATTGAGCTCTTCAATAAGTCCAAAAAAATGTCCCCGAAATCCCGAAAACGTTATATATGGGAACAAAGTGGGTCTTTGGCATGAATTATATCTATTTACAAGTTTGAAATAACTCACCCACCTTTTTTTATTTGGCATTTTTCAATACCCACTTTTTTTGGGTGGTTCAGCCTGACGCACACGTAATTTAACTCTTATTTTCCCAAAATTCGGCAAAAAACTTTTATTTCATCAAAACCCTGGTATAGACGTTTGCTGTTCCGGTCTATAATGTTTAAAAATCTAGTACAGTATTATTTATAATTTATGCATCTTGAAACGAAAATCATGATACAAAAATTCGGAAAATTAACGCGTAGGTACGCGTTTTTTAAATGCGGACTTAAAAATATTTTTTTTTCAAAAATTCTAAAACATTTTAAAGTTTAAAACATGCTGGCAGAGTTACAAATAGATTTAACTCAGCAATGCGCACCATCCATAATCAAAGAAAACTGGTAATATTTGCAGTTCAATAGCTTTTTTCTTTTTTTATTATTCTAAGTTAATTATTTAAAGTAAATAATTATTCTCACTTCCTCCTTTAATACTGATTTTCAATTATAAACATGGGTTCATCAAAACGCCCAATAAATTGCGCAAGAATCCGACCAAGCGCAGACTTAGGCCAATGTTTTTAATTTCCGTGTGGTTCGGTTTGTTCATAAATATAGCAAAAATATATATGTGTATCAAAAAATCTCAATAAAACAGTTTCCTTGTCGCAACTAATTCATATAGGAAGAATTTCTTCTAACAAAAGTAATTTTTTCAATAAGGTTGCGCAACTTTACAAACAATTTAGGTCACTTTGCTATGGTGATAAGGAACTATGCACGGAGTTTTGGTATAAATATCGACCAATGATTATAGGATTTGGCATTGGCACAAGCCACCAATACACCAACGGTGTATTGATTGCTATGCACAGTTTCGGCAAAATCAAAATTAACGGCTAAATTAGCCTTGCTCGACTGTTGTTTGACAAAGAGATTCGGAAATTAAAAGGAAAAACTTCTGCTAATTTTATGCTTTTGGGTAAAAAAAGCACACATAAAAAAACCTTATTTTTTAAAAAGAAATTTATTTGCAATATACTACACTTTAAAATGTAATTATATGATCTCGTTGTTTTAAATAATTTTGAGTCCCATTATTAATAAAAACTTTTTTTTTACAATTAAGCAATAAACTATTTTAGTGCTATCAAAATAATAATCTAGCTTTTAATTTCATATATAATCTTCGGTTCCTAAGGGATGACCTGACGAGCAAGGCTAATGCGGAATATAAAAAAAACAGTAGCGCTTGTCGCCAAAATACGTCACCAGTGCAAGGATGTATTGGTGGATATGCACAGTTTCGGCTTGCTCGACTATGGTTTGACAAAGAGATTCAGAAATTAAAAGAAAAAAAACTTCTGCTAATTTTATACTTTTGAGGGCGAAAAAAGCACACATAAAAAAGCCTAATTTTTTCAAAAAAATTTTTTTTTATATCGTTGTTTTTAAATAATTTTGAGTCCCATTATTAATAAAAACTTTTTTTTTACAATTAAACAATAACTATTTTAGTGCTATCAAGATAATAATCTAGCTTTTAATTTTATATATTCTCTTCGGTTCCTTACGTCAACCAATATATTCTGTTAAAGATTTTAATCGTTACCAAATATATAAATTTTACCACTTTTCTACACAGCTGTTTTACAAAACACCCTAATCCAATCGATAAGTATCATAAACAGCACAAATTATTACGTTATCTTTCCCTTAGCATTTTGGCTGAGCAGGGTGCCGGGGTTCTTAATGCGACTTGCTCTCCTTCCCACAGCTTGGACGCCAAACTGGGCGCTGTGAATGAAGAAGCTTCCAGCCGGCACTCGCCTATTCTCCAGGTGCGGGCAAATAGGATTTTACAAAACGCTATGACGTCTTCCAATACAATATTAAAAAGAGACATTATTTATTGCGTGAATCCAATAGAAAACAATAGCATAACAAAACAAATTTTATAAGCATAATTTTAATACACAACTTTGCACGCAAGGCAAATGCCTAGTTTGCAAATTTATTATCAATGGTAATGAAGATTCCAAAACTGGATCATATTTCGAGTTTTAAACCAAACCCCAGTGCGAAATAGTATTTTATGGGTAGCTTGAATAAATGTTTGTAATATATTAGAAAAAACGCAAATAAAAAAATACGTTTTTGAGATTTTTCATTTTTTGTGAAATTATTTGAGTTTTTGTGAGAATTTGTTGAAAACAAAGAATTTCTAAAACTGGGTCATATTTCGAGTTTTAAGCCAAACCCCAGCGCGAAAAAGTATTTTTTGGGTAGTTTGGAAAATGTTTATACTATATGAGAAAAAAACGCAAATAAAAAAATATTTTTTGAGATATTTCGCTTTTTTGAAATTATTTGAGTTTTTGTGAAAATTTGTTAAAAACAAAAAATTTCCAAAACTGGGTCATATTTCGAGTTTTAAGTCAAACCCCAGCGCCAAATAGTATTTTTGGGTAGCTTGGACAAATGTTTATAATATATGAGAAAAAAATGCAAATAAAAAGATATGTTTTTGAGATTTATCACTTTTTGTGCAAATACTTAAGTTTTTTTGGGAGAATTATTGAAAATAAAAAAAGTCGAGTGCAGACTATTATAAACTTACATTATCGTTGATTATTAAATATTTCTGTTTAAAAACAATGTTATTGTTGTAGTATAGTAATTTTTTAAAGTTTTTAGTTGTTTTTGAGTATGCGAAATGCAAATAATGCAAATGCATGAAATTTGAAATTTTGAAGAAAGGTGAAATTTTTACAAAAAATTCATGGGCGAAAAAACGTTTTGAAACTTAAAAAATAGCGTTATTTAAACGTTTTTTAATAATTTTGGACTAATATGGTTAAAAACGAGTAAAATTGAATTAGTTTTGAATATAATACATGTTACAATGCTCTAAAACAAACAGGTGTTTTTTGAGAATTTTCCGAATTTACTATGGGTGTTTTTGGAGCAAATGTTCATTGGGGTTTTTTCAACGTAGGATAACGTTCAATACGGCGTTAGAAAGAGAAAAGTAATACAAATCAAAAATGCCCCCCACCCCCTTTGCATGGTCGCTTTAAACTAATTGAAGTATTTTTGACCACTTGAAAATTGTGATATTTTCAAAATTTTTTTTTAGCAGTTTGATACCTTTAGTACATTATTAAAAATTAAAAAAAAACTTTAATAATAATTTCATATTAAAGCCCAAGGGATTTCTGTTTTTTTTTTATATATATAAATAGTTTTTAGCACTTCTACAGCTTAAGTAATAACGCTTTAAAAAAGTCTTTTTTTTTCACAGCATAAAAAGCATTGTTTTCTGGATGTGTAAATTCAACTCAAAAACCCGAACGACAGGCACGTAATACCATACATAATTGCATACCGTTAGAACCTCCTAATAATAGCAAACAACCTTGTATTAATTATGACGCGTTATCTATATTATTAACAAAGATACAAGTAGATTTACGAGGGAAAGTTTTTTGCATATTAAAATTTTAAGTTCAATTCAACATAAAATTGGCACCAAGCCCATAAATAAAAATGACCCGAGATAAAAGATAAGATAAGATAAGATAAGATAAAAATAAAAAGGCTCTTATGACCCGAGATGGGTTGATGAAATTTGCTAATGCCACTTCAATCATTTCCTGTAAATATAAACATGAATCACAAACGCATTAAAAACATAACATAACATCAAGGTAGCGTTTGGCCATATTCCAAAATACTTTGTAGTTAATATTGAGGTCACAATACGTCGGAACCTTTATACCTGTGTTAACACATATACACAGTTGAAACTTGGTTCAAATCGGTGTTTTTCGGCAAAATCCTTTTATGTATGGATTATTTTTAGTATGAAAGCAAAAGCTAAAAAATGTTTTTTACCCATCTATTTACTTTGTATAATTGACAGACAACTCTACGTTTATTTTTCCGTGTTATACTAAATTAACCCGGACATCAACAATTTTGGTTTCACCCGTGGATGTTATTCATTCTGCAAGTCAGGGACCAGCCGTTTTGTTGCAGGGAGTCAGGAGTGAGGAACGACGGTCGAGGTCGGCTTTACCGGCGGCATGCATCTCGGCGGCCGTGGCAGAGATGGAGAGCGTGCCGACGAAGGAAATCCAACGTGAGGCAGACCGGGAGGCAGGAGAAAACGGGGCTGCTGCTGAAAACCGCCGCAGGAAACGGAAGCGAAACAAAAGCGAAGACAGCACGGTAGAATAATTTTGTTATATAATTTCTTAGTGCATGATTTGTGTATTGTTAGATATAATAAAAACTATAATTTGGCTTGGACGCTTACAAAACTACTTTATTTAATCGTGACGGACTGATAACCATTACCTTCTAATTTAAATTTTAAAGTAGCGTAGCTAAATATCCCAGTTATTATTATTGGCCTCTTAAGTATTATGGCGGATTCTATTGATAAGTCCCGACTGTCATGATCCAAATGCAGGATAAAAAATATGTCTAGAATTAAGGGCGAAATATATTTTTTGGCAATAGTGATTGTGCTTATTATAACTAACCCTCGGGTTTTTTTTACTGTTTTAGTTTTAACACAGGAAACAAACAAGGAAAAGGTATTAAATTTACTAATATATACGCAATATAACATCATGTGTTACTTATTTTGTTAAGGTATACGACAGTTTATTTTTGCATTTATATAATTTTTTTATAAAAATACTCTTAAAAAGTTTTAGAGTTTCTCTAAATTACCCGCTTTTTTTCCACAAAATTTTCAATTTTTATTGAACACTAGATCCTGTAACCAGGGAACCGCCTTTTACCAAAAATAGATAACATAGTAATAAAGGAAAAAAAATATGTGACTTCATATATTTCTCAGACGCATTGACTGCTCTTATTAGGGCGCGCCCTAATAAGAACGCGATTTTATTAGGGCACTCGGATGTGCTAATTAGGGCTCTGTTTTTGAAAAGGGAGTCCTTATTAGGGCGTGTAATAGCTCTTATAAGGGCGCGTCCTGATAAGAGCGCGCTCTAATTAGGACCCGCCCTTATTAGAGCACTTATCAATTTCCAAAAAAAAAAAAATTATTTATAAGTCTGTTTTATGCACTTTTATTGAAGCTGTGATGGCTCAGTGGTAGTGATTCGGCCTACCACTAAGCAAGTAGCGGGTTCAAATCCCATCGACGGTAGTTTTTTTGATATTTTCCTTTACAAATTGTCTTAATTATTTAGGGTCATACCATAATTTTCAGTAAAATAAACTTTTTATACCTTTTCGGTTTAAACAAAAAAATAATTTGGAAAGTTTAACTATTCAATAGTTATGGTGTACCAAATGAAAGAATAAATTCAAAAAACCAATAACAAAAATAAACAACTATTTTTTTTGTTAGGCTACTTATGTTAAATTAAAAGAAAAATAACAAAACAAAAATTGAGATGACGATTTTTTGTAGAGAAAAAACAAAATAATCATTGTGGGATTCAAACCCGTCACTTGCTCAGTGGTAGGCCGAATCACTACCACTGAGCCATAACAGCTCTGATAAAAGTCGCATAAAACAGACTTATAAATAATCTTTTTTCTTTGGAAATCGAAGTGCTCTAATAAGGGCGCGCCCTTATTGGGACCATATTGCCCTAATAAGGACGCGCCCTAATTAGAAAGCGCTCTTATTAGGGCGCCCTAATAAGGGCCCCACTTTCAGAAACAGGGCCCTAATTAGCACATCCGAGTGCCCTAATAAAAGCGCGCTTTTATTAGGGCGCACCCTAATAAGAGCAGTCAATGTGTCTAAGAAATATATGAAGTCACATATTTTTCCTTTATTATTATGTTATACATTTTTGCTTTTACTATCTATTATTATTTATCTATCTATTATTTTTCCACAGTTACCTACGTATTTTTTATTAAAAAAATAAAAAAAAATTCAATGCGTTTATTAATTTACAATTAAAAAATTTTTTATAAAATATGCCCCAGGGGCCTATTTCATACAAATTGCTTGTAATTTATTTCTAGATGTAAATTAATAAACGCATAGTCTTTTTTGTATTTAAAAAAAAGTATATTAATAAAATTGCGTTCAGAATTTTAAAAAAAATGTAAATTTATAATTTCTGTAAATTCAATAGTTATGTACGTATTTTTTTAATTAATAGAATAAGAAGAAATTAAATGCGTTTATTAATTTACAATTACAAAGATCTTTATGAAATAAGCCCTGGGGCCTATTTCATAAAGACGTTTGTAAATTTTCATTTTACAAAACTCCGCCTATTTTTTGTAAATTACATGATAGAGGATATACCACACGGCAAATATTGATCATTTAGCGGAGATGAAATGACGCGGTTGCGAACAATCAGCGCAAAGCAATGCCAAGTCGAAAAACCTTTATCGTGTATTTTACAAAAATAGGCGGAGATTTGTAAAATACGAATTTACAACGGTTTTTATGAAACAGGCCCCTGGATGTAATTTTAAAACCAGTTTTAAAGCCAGACGTATTCAATTAATTTTTTGCCTATCATAATAAAATCTTGCAGATAACCGTTTAGCCAAAAGGATGTTAACTACATTGCAAATTAAGTTTGAAAAAAAAAATTAGTTTGAAAAAAGGTTATTAGAAATTATCAAGTGCAAAAACACCTGCGGCTGTGTTGTCTTGTTCTTGCTCCGCTAATAATTTGAAATATTTTACTTGTTTCTTGTTTTTTGAAATACTGAGAATTTAAAATAATTTAAAAACTCAAATCTGGTCATAATGATCTTTTAAATTTTATTCTTATTAATTTTGCTGTTTGGTTACAGCGATTATCAAAATTTCAGCTTAATTTCATAATTTTTTTGAAGAATTTTATTTACTGATAAATTCATATTTTTCTCAGTAAAACTGGTTTATGGGCCCTGTGGGGCATCCCAAACATGTATTCAGCTCACCCAAGCGCCTGTCCCTTATGTAACAATATTTTCCTCCCGACTGAAGCGACATCCAGCTGTCATTTGTGTAAACACCCTATTCACATTGCCTGTGTCGCGCCTGGCATTGACGCCTCTGTTTTCCGACATATTAACTTCCTGCGACGCAAAAGTGTCACCGTGCATTGTTCCCCTTTCCCCCGGCGCCCCTTCATCTCACGCGTAATTATTAAATATTTTTCTTTCCCTCCCCTTAGCTGCACAGGCGGCTCGTCATTCCCATGCCCGGGTGGCTCGCCTCACTTACAAACCGACTAAGTTGGCGGGGAAAAGGCGGTCGTACTTTACGCACCACAGGCCGCGCAAATGGCCGTTTCAGGCTCCTCATTTTGCTGGGGCGCGCAAAATGAGTAAACAATCAGCAAGTAGCCGTTGACCCGAGTGGGGTTTGTAGCGTGTTGCAAAATGCCAAACACATGGGTTTTTGTTATTAAAATTCCACATATTTAAGTGGTGCAGTTTTGCCAAAAGTCAGTTGTTTTCTTTGACTCGCGTTTGACCAGCTCTCTCTCCCTAACCAGCTCAGAGAGTTTTCAGAAAAACTTTGCGATTTTTGAAAGAGGGTTTTGAAAAGAAACCCTCTATTTTTCTTTACTGTTCGGTTTGCCCCCCTGGGTTGTCTGGGGCTGGGTTGTTGTGTTCCCCTTCGAAGAGCCGAGTCGGCTCTGGTTGCATTATAACCGGCCGACATATTTTTAGTGTTCGTTTAATCGGCTCACCCCCCCCCCCCGTATTTTTGGATTTTTGGTAAAAATTAATGGAGGAAATTTATGGCGATTCTTCGAGCCCCCCTTCAGAGAAACCGCGCCAACTAGCGTAATATGCGACATTGGTAATATTTTTATATCCTGATTCAATTTGCGGTTTAAATCCCCCTAGTCGCCCGGCTAATACTTGCAGATTGGTGGAACAACAATCGTAGTTCAGCCCAGGTAAAACGGCCCGTCCTGGCTTAGTCGGTCCGCCCAAACAGAACTAGTCAGCACTAGTTCCATAAGATAATTTTTAGACGTTTAAGTTTAGTTAAATTAGGGTCCTCCTTAAGTTAGCAGTGGTTTAGGCTTTTCCCCAATCCCCCCTTTCTTAAGCTAAGGCCCTTCTTAACTTAAGGGTTAGTCTTTGGGTTACCCACCCACACCGTATTTACCAGTCTGCCTTTGTGTAGGTTTTGTGGGTAGTTTGCCGTAAAATTGTGCCAAATTTGCTAAAACCAGTGTTTACTTGGCTTCAAGCCATATTTTTGTATTTCCCCCCTCAACACCCGCAGCTTCGGCTAATCCAAAAAGTGCCCCTATTATAGTTAAGTACCCGCCCAGGCTAAGCACAAACAACATTGTATTTATAGTAAATTGTTTTTATAAGTCACACAATAGGTTAAGTAAAGTCCCCAGGTGCCGCCCCAAATTTTGGCTTACCCACTTTTTTTGTGTTTTGTGTACCGGCCCGGTAATACCAGTGTTTGGCCACTAATAAACTTAAATACCGTAAATTCGCGTTTGGCAGTTTTAAGACGAGAGCTCAGTCGGTTAATCCCCAACTTAGCTCTCGTCAACAAATAGTACTAATTATTAACTTGATAGCGGATCCGACTGAGCTTACCTTTACCTGGCTGGCGCCAAAGACCGAACTTCGCAGCGACAAGCAAAAGCCCGCTAGGGCAGTGACAGGCTTTCCTAACTCTTCTCTCCTAATCTTTCCTAGGCGGACAAATGTGCGCCATAGTTGATCTCCTACTGATTTTTGGCGTTACATTTCTGGAGCCGATAACGGGGCCTCAAGATTTAAAAGCCTGAAAACCGGTAGGGATCACCCGTCTAGGAAAGAAAACGGACAGAGGGTTGAGTCTGTCATTTTTATTTTATTGTATATAACTTTTATTTAATTTTTTTCTATATACATGGTGGTTATTCTGATAGGTAGTGTACCTAGGAAGTAGGTCCCGGCTTGAGTTTCTTAGGTTTACCCCCCAGAAGTTCGTACACTACCCTCTGCTGGTTTAGACAAAGTTATAGTTGTTCTTTGAACAATTGTAACTATGGCTGAAAATTCCGGAGATAAAAGTCAGAAATTAGATGTCGAGGCCCCGGCTACGCAGGTGAAGGGACAACCTTGGCGAGAATCAAGGGTTGGAACGCTGAATAGCAAAGCTGGCCTGGTTTCTCAAGCAAGAAAAGAACGTAAGGTGCCCGTGACTAAGCAATACGAGTGGGTTTCGGTCACTTCTGATTTGTCAGAAGGGACAGGGAACGAGGATCCGGAGGCAACTCTGGGTTCTTGAACCCTGAGAAATCGCTTGTATCGACGCCGACGAATGGCTGAATTAAAACGTCAGGAAAGATTGCGTAAGACAGATCTAGAATCTGAAGGGGAGTCATCCGAATCAGCACAGGATTTGGACCCCCAGAGGATTCCTTCCCCCCACATTTATCACCCCCACATTAAGCACCAGGAACATTTTGAGCAAACTTAGTGGGCGGAGGGGAGCTTCCCACAAGGTCAAAACGGTAATTTTTTGCAAAAAGGTGAAGGCGAACCGGGGACGTCTACTTTACTCCCTGGTTTACCCGAACCACCGGCACCTACGGTTCATGTGCCAAAATTTTCGCAAACGCCGGTCTCGTTAACCCCACGAGACCTAGACCTTTTGGAAGCGGAACCAACCCAGCTGAGTCGACTCATTGCACAATCAGTTTCAAAAGCACCAACCCAGAAAATTAACACGGCTGTGGCCAAAAATTTGAACGTTTCAGAGCTCCAGACTTCAACAGCTTTAGAGTCAATGCAGAAAAAGCTGGATTCCCTGACGGACTATGTAAAGATACTGATGATGGAAAAGACAGTCACAGCCAAGTTACCTTCGAAAACAATTGTAGAAAAGGAGGGTTCCCCCCGGGACAGGTCCAAAGGGAAAGGTTTCCCCCATCCCCTAAAGGGGCGTAAAAAAACTGTAAAAAATTCTAGCTTTAGTAAAAGTTCATCTGGGTCAGAGTCGTCTGACTCTACCAATTCAACCATGAAGCCAATAAGGCGACGACGACAGCGTCATCGTAGCAACTCGTCATCAAGTAGAGGCTTCAAGGTTCATCGGGAGGTTCGGCCGCCTCGTATCAAAACAGCTTTAAAAACGCCTTTTCAAGTGGGTATATTTAAGGGAGAGGACAGATTCAAACCCTTTAGTATGTGGTTAGATAAATTTAATAGAATGTGCTTATCTTCTGGTGTTTCAGTCAGGGACCGTGCGGGTGTACTCCCCAGTTACCTTGAAGGAGCAGCCGCAACAGCTTACAAGTCCATTCCCCTGTACATCCGGAATGACTACACACAAGTGGTGCGGGCCCTTACACAAGAGTTGGAAAGGATGGTTGGATCTACCACGGATATCCTATACAGACGGATGCAAAGACAAAATGAAAGTGTAATCGATTACGCTGGGCAAATTGAATTATTAACTGAAGCTTCTAGGTTAGAGACAACAGCAGATATGCCCCCAGGATCGATCGAGCAGCTAAGGACAAGACTGTTTTGGACAGGACTGCTCCCGCAGATAAAGCAAAAGTTTGAACTCCGGGAAAGGCCCGAATCATTCACTAAAGCAGTCCGGTTAGCTATGCAAGCAGAAACGCTTCTGCAGGAAGGTAAAAAGGGCGAGACGGCACTGGCGGTCTGCAACCCAAACCCAAAACCCGAGGTAGGAAAAGACCATCAGCAGTCTCTAGAGCAGGACAAAAATTTTATTTTTAATCGTTCAAATGGCTCCCCTGAGAGGAGGGACATAGCCCAACCTGGTTCCCGGGAAGAGGGTAGTCGACCCCTCCAAAATTCCATGTCCCGCGCATCGGGACGCGCCAATGCGCAAGACCCGGAGCGGTGGCAGGCCCGGCACGCGACCTCCCTTTTAAATGTATGGCACGTGTTCCTCCTGAGGTTTTTAAATGGGAATCCTGACCCCCTTTAGCGACGTCCACACCGGAGGAAGAGCCCCTCTCTACTCATTTTGTAAGGCAGAGAGCTAACGAACCATTCCTCACCCAAGAGCAGCTGGCACGACGAGAAAGAGAAAGACGGCAGTGGGAAGAGCGTGAGGCTAGTCAAAGAGCGGAAGAACTGAATCGGCGGCAAGAGGAAGAGAGGCAAAGACTGGAAGAAGAGGCGGATTGGGGTTCCCTAGGCTTTCAATCCGACGATTGCAGCACGTCATCAGGACCTGACTTTCCCCCTTATGAACCCAGGCAACGAACCGCAGCTCAAAAGGCGGCGGAAAAGAGACAATGACAAAGAAGAAAAGAGCGCGAAAAAAGACGTCGAGAGAATCCCCCTACACAGTCAGAGGCTCCACCCCAAAATTGGGAGGAAGAAGATGAAGATGATGATGAATTATCCCTCCCCTTGCGCGGCGCAAACATATCAGGAGAGATGAATCAATCTACTCCTAGCTCTTTTTGTATGGGCACGGGATTCGGTATTGGGACGGCGCCAACGACGATGCCCGGGTTTGCTCACCCCAGGTCTCATCCCGTCTTAACCGGTCCCACTTGGGAAGAAAGTCTCCAAAATTTGGAAGACGAGTTTAGAAGGCTTTCCCCAGGGGTTGAGCAAGGTAGCGCGCCTCCCACGACAGCACGGATCTCCCCTTCGCAGGAAGACACTGCATGAGGGACGTCGGCGCAGCACGCTCCTACCCTTGAGTCCCACCTGCCTCCCCCTGTCGAGGATGGCGACGTAGACCCAATCCCCATCCTGTGACCCCCTTTGGAGCCCAACAAGTGCCAGGCTACAACGAGGTTTCTCAAACCATCCTAGCTGATCCTCCGCGACCTCTCACGTTAGAGACATTTTTTGAAGTGGCATCACAAGAAGAAACTGCAGCCTATCTCTATCGAGTCGCCCCTCCGGTAACCTCCCCTCCGCCGGAAGAAGAATTGTTGGCCCAGGCTTGAGACCCCAATGCCCCCACTGAAAACCATGTAGAAATTCACATGGATCCCTCTCCAGAAGAGGTCAGCCGCCCTTGTGGGCATGATGTCGATGTGTATGGACGACCGGTTGGGATTGCAGTCCCTATGTTCCCAGCCCCCAGACGACGATTGTCTTCAACGGAAAGACAAGGCGGCCAAGCAACGAAAGAAGCAGTTTTTGCATCTTTAAGGCGAAGAGC